>LOEQ01006393.1:5191-22257 GCA_001685075.1 Bramus lutescens | reverse complement strand
CTGTAGCTTTGGTGCCTGTCCTGGAACTAGCTCTTGTAGACCAGGCTGGCCTCTGCCTTCTGAGTGCTGGGATTATAGGCGTGCACCACCACGGCCCACCCGCAGTGAAAGTTTTAAATGATACTTCTGGGTACTTTTTAGAAAAAGATTTACTTATTTATATGTATGTTTATGAATGTGAATCCCACAGGTGGTAAAATCCCACAGCTGTGGAAGTTAGAAGAGGGTGTCACATTCCTTAGAACTGGAGTTAGGGACGGTTGTGAGCTATCTTGTAGGTGGTGGGAATGGAAACTCAGTCCTCTGCAAGAGCAACAAGTGCTCCTAACTGCTTCTTAATATTTCCTCATATTCCTCTTGGATGGTAAATATGGACTGCTAGCATTACAATATTGTAAAAGTCTCATTTGGAGGAACTGCACCATAATTAGAGATTTGCTCACTTTTCTGAAATTATATGTTCGCTGACTTTTTAGTATTCATTTTTGTTACTACTTATAACACCTTAAGAAAATGAGGATAGATTAGGGATGAGCTTAGGAGAACTGTTGTTCTTTTTTGCTATTTGTTTGTTTATTGACACTTGTCGTTTATTTAGACTTGTCGTTTACTTATTTTACTTATTTGGTTGTTTACTTATTGAGGCAGGGTCTCTCAACATAACTGACTGTCCTGGAACTCATTATGTAGACCTGACTACCACTTTCTCCTGAGTGCTGGGTTGTTAAGGCACATGTCACACTGCCCAACCTTGTTTTATTTTTCACATGAGAGTACTGGGTGTGGTGGCACTCAGGAGGCTGAGGCAGGAAGATCACCTAAATATTTGAGGCCAACTTGGGCTGCATATTGAGACCCTGCTTCAAAAGTAAAGAGTACTGTGAGCAATGTTAAACTGCCTTAGCAATTGAATAAAATATAGTAGGATTTTTCAAGTATTATTGTCCCTATCCATAAGAGACTATCCAGTTCTGAAATATAATTACCTGAAAGAACTTTTATGATATAATTGGAAGTATAGATAATAGTTGTTATTGCCAGGACAGGGTAACCTGATATTGACTGTATCAGCCTTCAGTGACTTAGTGTGAAATAATGCGTTATTGGAGACTGGCATTGTGATGTGCAGCAATGCTTATCTTCTGGTTTAGGGTAATCTCTTACTTAAAACAGCAACAAAATACCTCCTTGAATATAGATATAACATACCTATCATAGAGGAAGCAGTTTAGAGACTCATAGGACATCTCTTATGTGAATTTCTGATCATAGCATGAGATTTCTTATCATTTGTTTTCCATATAGTCAGTGGTCATTATTTGAGTTATAAATTAGATGAAGTCATACTTCATTTTAAATATCAGTATTACTGTTTTGGCATTCTAATTTTAAGCATTAGCTTTCTTTATTGTGATTTATTTAGGTAGCTTGTGGAATAGTGGCTTGGAGTAGCAATACAGCACAGCAGAGTAGTAGATTTTAACCTGTGGGCCCCAGACTTAGTTCTATGTTGACTGACATTTCAGAAAGAAGACATTGAAACAGAGCACATTCATGTAAATGTGTAAGTGATGGTAGTACCTGCTCTGTCTGGGGTTGTGTGGACTAAAAGCATTTCCACCTTAGTGGAATAGGCAGGAATAGTTGAATGGGATTTTTAAAATTTGTCTAATAATCATACCTTTCAACAAATAATCTTGCCTTTCTACAGAAAAAAATGAGGTCATAACATGGCAATTTCTTTAGTTTACTAGTACCAGCATTACCAACTTTGTCCTTGTCTCGTCTTTTATAAGCATCCTTGTGGATTAACTGAGTTAATAAAAGTCGAGGAAGATTTTTCTTTTCCAAAGGAGTCTTGTTCTCCTAACTACCCCCACCCACAGACCTCCTTGACTTTGCTGTTTTCGGGTCTTCAGTTGAAACATTTCTTCTGTCTTGTGCTCTAAAAGGAATTTGGAAGAGCTTTTAGACGCCTGTTGGCATTTGTGCCTCAGACAACTTCCAAACCAGTCAGCAGTGGTGTGAATTAATGCCACTTAATTTTCATTTTTTGAATTTTTTTGGCTATTCTTTCTGTGCTCTTCTAACATTAAATCTTAGGATTTTTTTCTCCTGTGACATGGTTTCTCTGCGAAACAGCCCTGACAGTCCTGGATCTCACTCTAGTCCAGGCTGGCCTTGAACTCAGAGATCCACCTGCCTCTGCCGCTGAGTGCTGGGATTAAAGGCCTGTGCCATCACTGCCCAGCAAATACAGGATTTCTTTAGTTCTAGTTTCAGCTCCATGGTCACCTCACTTAATAGTTCCCGAAGGAGTCACATGACTTAAGTTTCTACTCACAGATGACTCACTAATTTGTATCTTTAATCCAGACCATTTCTCTTGATTCCAGCTGTGGGGACTTGGGCCTTTTATTGTCTGATCTTCCCCATGGATACCCTACTAACATACTAACTAACAAACGCCAGCATTTTGTGAAATCTTATAAATCTTTCTCTCTGTGTGTGGGATGTGTGTAAGTGTGTGTATGGTAAGTGTACATGTATGTATGTATACATGTTTGTATTATATCTTAGCTTAGGTTCAAAATTGACATTTGGAGTCTTCCTCAGTCATTCTTAACCTTAGTTATTGAGGCAGGATCTCTAGTTGAATCCAGAGATAGCCATCTTGCTCTTGTGTTGTCTTCACTTTCTGAGGGCAACTGCACTGTCCCCTCCACTCCCAGGTCAGAATATTTTGGCTTTTAAATTCATGAATTAATCTATAGATTCCAATCAGTATTTTCTTGTGGAGAGTTGGTCTTAATTCTTCTTTTATAGTAGTCACTATAGAAAAATGCATTTGTTTGTCATCAATCACATGATGATTATCGTAGGAGAGAAATCAGAGACAGTTTTTCAAATGTTGGCCACACATTCATATTTGTTTTAAAATAGAAAATATGGGGCTAGAGAGATTGTTCAGCAGTTAAGAGTGTTTATTGCTCTTGCAGAGAACTTGAGTTCTGTTCCCAACAACCATGGTATTCAGCTCACAACTATTTGTAATTCTGGCTCCAGGGTTATCTCAGGCCTCTGGGCATCCACACACATGTGCAAAGACAGACACATATAAACTTTTTGTTTGTTTGGGTCCCGTCCCCCACCCCCAGACAGGGTTTCTCTGTAGCTTTGGTGCCTGTCTTGGAACTAGCTCTTGTGTGTTGGGATTAAAGGCTTGCGTCACCATTGCCCCGCTATACATAAACATTTTTTAAAAATAATAAAAGAAAGTACTAGAGTCAAATAGGATGTTATTTAGTGTGTGAAACATGACTTAGCAAGCATTGGCACCATTTTTCTGTGTAGCTTATTTGGGAGGAAGAATGCCTGAGCGCATGAATAGGAAATGGATTCATATTTCAACTTTAATTATGCTGTCCTTAAAAAAGTCTTCTCCCCTCTGTCTTTGCAAACCAAGTTCGATTCTAAGTTTTCATTATGTAACATTTCTGTCTAAGAGACATTCATTTATTTAGCATCTACATGAGGAAGAAAAAAATTCTGTAACCACTGCAAGGTCAGATTCTGTTCTTTCACTGGTAGTATAAAGCCAATGATAACTTGAGATACTTCAACAGCTTACTGTAAACCCTTTAAGTAACTATAAATTATTTTGCCTTTATGACTGGTGAGTTGGACTAAGAGTTGAATTATTAACTCTGCTTCTAGATTAGATCGGACCTTGTATTCTCTGTAGCACATATATTTTCCCCATTCTGGGTTTTAATTGGTTCCATTTCCCATTTCTCTCCCATACTTATTGCTGTTGCTATTTTTGCTTTGTTTTAAAGTTTAAGATTGCCCATAGTTCTAACCTGTAGGCTGTTTGAGAAGATACTTACATTAGAGGCACACAACAAAAGCAGTTGGATATCCAACACCTCCCCTTTGGTGTCATATGAACTGGAATTTAGTAGCAAGGGAGTCCACCTGCTAACTAAAGGGTTTTTTTTGGGATCTGAATCCCGTTATGCAGTTAATTATTTTTCAGACAAAGTTTCATTACATAACATTGGAGGGTGGTAACTTGCTATGTAGACCAGCCAGGCTGGCCTTGAATGTTCTTAATGGAGAAATTAAGAACTGTTTTAATTTCTAAATTGATGATCCTGGAAAAATAACTGCTTTACAAAGATGGGTCTCTACATCAGTCCCCAGTTGTGTGTATTTGAATTTATAGTAACATGGCACTGTCTGTGAAATTCAGAATTGTGTATCTGTTATTTTATTTGAAAGTTTCTTAATGTTCAGTCTTAATGGGCTACTGTGGATTTTCTGTACTTGTGAACAGATTTTATATTATTTGTGTTCCTTTCTATAAATTACAAACTTTCAAGATTCCTTTGTTTAATCATTCTTTGTCTAGATGAATGTTCGTTTTTAGTTTTTCAGATACTCTGTAGATAAATAAATGATATATGGGCTGGTGAGATGGCTAAATGTGTGAGGGCGTCTGCTGCCAGTTCTGTTGACCTGAATGTAATGATCCCATGGTGGAGTCCTCAGACTCCAACATGTTTATTTTGGTACATGCACACAGTAATTATTTTTTAAATATTTATTATGTATACAATATTCTGTCTGTGTGCATGTCTGCAGGCCAGAANTTTAGAAGAGCAGGCAATGCTCTTAACCACTGAGCCATCTCTCCAGCCCCACAGTAATTATTTTTAAAGAAATGGTATATAACATTAAAGAGTCTCATACATGTAAACATTGAAAACTACTCATAGAACCTTAGCTTCTGATCTAATAATGCCTGAAGGATCAGGGACATCTCAGACTTTAGAGCTTACAGGCCCTGGAAATGCATTGACAGTCCTATCTTTCAGTCTGGGATTCTCCTGATGTCATTTTCACTTGCTTTTCCCCATGCCCCTCCCCTCTAAGATGTTTGACTTGAGTTAGGATCTCTTACTGAACTGAAAGTTCATGCCAGCTAGGCTGGATGGCCAGTAAAACTGGGTCCTCCTGCCTCTGTTCCCAGTGCTGGGTTTACAGGTACATGCTTTCTACCTGGATGCTAGGAATTAACTCAGGTTATCATACTTCCAGGGCAGGTGCTCTTAGCACTGTTCCATGTCCCCAGCCCCCTCAGCTCCTTTTTTAAGAGTCCTGTGCTTTGTTCTCTTATTTGTGATCTTGTTCACTGTGCCTAGGATTTAAATAAGCAGTAAAATAAGGCTTTCTGTTCGCCTTTACTTAGCTTGTTTAGTTTTCCAAAAGGGCAGGGCAGTGGTGTCACACCTTTAATCCCAGTACTCAGAAGCGATTTGAGGCCAGCCTGTTCTATAGAGTGAGTTTCAGGACAGCCAAGACTACACAGAGAAACCCCGTCTCAGAAAACAAAAACCAACCAAACAAACAAAACTTTCCAAAAGGATATTGCTGGCTTACCGAAAAACTTAGCTATAAGGAAGCAAAATTTATTATTGCTTATTGTTATTTACTAGGTATTAGAATGAAAACGCGTAGAGGTAGATTTTGCTGGTGCTTTCACTTTTTTAATGGTAAAAAAGAGTAATACAGGTTTTAAAGTTTATAAGGAAGGTATAACCCCAATATAACATGTCAGGAATACAACTGTGTTTTGCTTTAAGGGACCCCTGCAAACTCAGTTTGCATGAAAGCTGTGTTAAAACTGGAGTACACTAATAATGCAAATGAAGCTTTGGGTTTTTATGTGTTATACTATAAATTGTGTTGGCAACACAATGTTGATAATACATATTCTTAGATAAATACTTGACTCCATATAATTTGTTTAATAAAAAATGACTGGAGCCAGGCAGTGGTGGTGCACGCCTTTAATCCCAGCACTCGGGAGGTAGAGACAGGTGGATTTTGTTGAGTTCAAGGCAAACCTGGTTTACAGAGCTAGTTTCAGGACAGGCTCCAAAGCTATGGAAAAACCCTGTCTTGAAAAACTAAAAAAGTAAAGAAGGCTGGATAGAAGTAACTTCTATCCAGAATCAGTGGATAAGTATTTTCCTGATATATAGGACTTTATAGTACACCTTACATACTCCTACAGGTATAGTAGGAGCTTAAGTCAGTCAAGTATGTGAACAGAAGTAATGTGTGGGAAATTTTGGAGGGTGCCACCATCAGCTTCAGAACTGTTTAATTCCTAACTTGAAATAAATGAAACTAAATTTGTGGTTTATAACTTGTGCTGCCTGGATCTTGTCTAAATAAAGGTAGATCATCGACTCCATAACATCGATCATGCGCTATCAGTATTGGAGCCTTTGCTTAAATGACAATTAACTGATACCTTGATTGGATTCATTTAAATTCATTTTTCATTTGAGTTTCTTTTTTCTTGTTGGTTAAAATAGAATTGGCAGCATCTAAAATGTTTAAAGTCTGAGAGGGGAGGGCTGGAGAGATGGCTCAGTGGTTAAGAGTACCTGCTACTCTTGCAGGGGACCTTTCTGTTCCCAGCATGCAGAACTATCCTTAACACCAGCTCCAAGAGCTCAGATGCCCTCTTCTAGCCTCCACAGGCACTACATGCATATGGTATAGTTATGCACACGCAGGTACAAGACTCATACATGAAATAGAAATAAAAAAAAACAAATAAAATGATCCTTTCTTTAAAATTCTGAATGTTTTCTTAGACAAAGAGACTACTGAAGATTAAAAATGAAAGGCACCAGTATTAAATATTGAATAGGATTGTTACTGTGTATAATTCTTGAAGTTAATGATTCGCTTTGTACATCTTTTTATTGCCTGTTTGTTGCTACTTTTCACTTTGTTTACTTCTGCTTTCACTAAACCTCTTGGGATTTAGTTTCACATAGAGCTAAAGGGGTTAGTGCGAAAGTGTGGAGGTAGGTGACTAGGGGGGTGGAAACCTCAGGCATCTTCTAGTTAGATCAAAGTTCCTATTTTCTTTTTTTTCTTAGATGGTTTTTAAATTTTTAATTATTTTGTATACAATGTTCTGTCTGCGTGTATGCCTGCCTGCCAGAAGAGGGCACCAGATCTCATAGANCCAAGAGCTCAGATGCCCTCTTCTAGCCTCCACAGGCACTACATGCATATGGTATAGTTATGCACACGCAGGTACAAGACTCATACATGAAATAGAAATAAAAAAAAACAAATAAAATGATCCTTTCTTTAAAATTCTGAATGTTTTCTTAGACAAAGAGACTACTGAAGATTAAAAATGAAAGGCACCAGTATTAAATATTGAATAGGATTGTTACTGTGTATAATTCTTGAAGTTAATGATTCGCTTTGTACATCTTTTTATTGCCTGTTTGTTGCTACTTTTCACTTTGTTTACTTCTGCTTTCACTAAACCTCTTGGGATTTAGTTTCACATAGAGCTAAAGGGGTTAGTGCGAAAGTGTGGAGGTAGGTGACTAGGGGGGTGGAAACCTCAGGCATCTTCTAGTTAGATCAAAGTTCCTATTTTCTTTTTTTTCTTAGATGGTTTTTAAATTTTTAATTATTTTGTATACAATGTTCTGTCTGCGTGTATGCCTGCCTGCCAGAAGAGGGCACCAGATCTCATAGATGGTTGTGAGCCACCATGTGGTTGCTGGGGATTGAACTCAGGACCTCTGGAAGAAGAACAGCCAGCGCTCTTAACCTCTGAGCCATCTCTCCAGCCCCAAAGTTCCTATTTTCAATTAGAAATCTCTGTATAGTGAATCATACTGGCTCAAAAATAATATGCTGGGTATGATCTTAACTGTTTCAGTGGCTGTGTTAAAGATACCTGCATTGTAGTGCAGTGATTCTTGTGTATTGTACCACATGGGCTTTTCTTCCCAGGATTCAGAATGTTTTGTTGTTAATGCTGGAACAGTTTCAGGTTTCATTGTGCTTCATATTAACTAAGGCAGTGACATTTTTATGCATGGTGAAGTATTAATTGCCTTGTACGTTGTTATTTTAGATCTGTGGTCACTTCTTACCACAGATCTGCGCTGGAATGTACATAGTCTTCCCTTCTAACGATTGGAAATGCCTCTTCATTTAAGTAGTTCTATATATAATGGATAGATGAGCTCTGAGTTTAAGTAAATGTGTTTTAATCAGACTATCTGACCACTGTTTTGAGTAAAAAGCTTAAGTTTAGCATTTACTAGTTAGTGTTCAACGGGATTTGACATTGAATTGTTAGCTTTCAGTTGGGCTGTTTATTTTTTAGGATTCACTTTATATGTATATCTATGTATGGGAGTGTATGCTGCATGTATGTGCCTGAAGAGGCCAGAAGAAGGTTGGATATACTACTTCTAAAAACATGCCCCTGTTAACTGTGCTGAAGGAAATTGTTCACAGGAGGAAAACTTGTTATTTGAAAGGAATATTTCAGAATATATATATTATATATATAATATATACATATATAATCATGAAAATTTAGATGTTTCCAAATTCATACTTTTTCCTTTTAGAACAAATTCTGTACAACATAAAACAGGAGTATAAACGTATGCAGAAGAGAAGACATTTAGAAGCTAATTTTCAGCAGACAGACCCGGGTTGTAGTTCTGATTCACAGCCACATGCATTTCTCATCAGTGGACCAGCGTCACCAGGTAATAAACTTTTTTTTTTAAAGCTTTATTTTATGTGTAATGTTGTTAAGGTGTCAGATCGCCCAGGGACTGGATTTAGATACATTTATGAACTGCCATGTGGGTGCTGGGACTTGAACCCTGGTCCTCTGGAAGAGCAGTCACTGCTCTTAACCATCCAGCCATCTCTCCAGCCCCAACAAGAAACTTTAGTAAGTGAAAGAAATGCTATGTGAGAAATTACTGGAGAAGAAAGGATGCAAATGCCCATAGCGACTTAAAGAACTTGTTTTTCTCTAAGATTAAAAAAATTATGCTATGGGGGCTGGAGAGATGGCTCAGAGGTTAAGAGTACTGACTGCTCTTCCAGAGGTCTTGAGTTCAATTCCCAGCAACCACATGGTGGCTCACAGTCATCTATAATGAGATATGGTGCCCTCTTCTGACATGCAAGCATACATGGAAGGAATGTTGTATACATAATACATAAATAAATCTTTAAAAAATTTATGCTAGTTATATTAAAGCAATCAGCACCTGGATTCCCAGCAGCCAGACAGCCACTTTTATTAGCAGCCCTAAAGCAGACATGTGTAAGTATAATGACTTGTAACTATAGTTAAAAACTTTCAAAGCACCCAGTTTTATGTATTTTTATGCTTTTGTCTGCATGTATATACTTCAAAGTACTTTAAATGATCCTTAAAGAGGATGCTGTTTAAGGAAATATTTTTCTATGATGTATCTCATTATTTGATACTATCAGTGACTGTTAAATTAATATTTCAGAACTCAGAACCATAAAATATAGATGTTTCCCCCCCTACAGACTAGCCTAACTGGTGGCATTAATGAAAAACTGTTAGAGAAAAGTACACAATTCAAAGAAATAATCATGATAAGAGCCTTCCTCCTTTAAGAAGTCACAAAAATGGACTTTCTGAATGTTTGGCCATGAGTCAATTTGTTAAGAGATATGTTGATATCCTAGTCGTAAAGTTTTTTAATACAGGTCTGTGCTCTCTGAATAATTTTCTCTTAAAAACTTTTTACTTATGAAAGCATGGAAGAAATATCCTTGCTAATTTGAAACTGACAAACACTGGTGGTGCAACTGCTTTTGGATACCAGCTGCATTAGTTTGATAACTTTATGGTTCTGTTGCTGTTTTAAGAGTGAACTTATGTGAATTAAATTATGTTAACGAATGAGATGATGATCACTATTCAAAACTTAGAATCAATTATGTTTTTAAGTTAAGTATCTATGTTCCAGAATTTTCCCTACAGCGACTTTTTTAGACATGATTCTTTCATAGGACACTAAAGCGTTTGGAAAATGAGGAATATTGAAGTGGTGGCATAATCTGGTTGTGAGGCTTTACTGTATGGCCTTAAAATATAAACAATTGATAAAAGTGTCTTTTACAGTGTTACTCTAATTTTAAACTGAAGCTTTAAATAAGAGTTGTATTTCTTTTGTGGCTAATTTTGTAAATGAGCCACTAAACGTTCTAAGCAGGTATTTGCTGGGAGGATATTAAAAGTTTTGTAATGAGCTCCATCATTACAATGATTTTGTTTTGAGGTTTTCTCCATTCATCTTTAGGCCTTTCCTCTGGATAACATCTCTTTTTTTCCAGAGTCACGGCTGATTGAATTACTAGTTGGACCTGTTTTTATCATAAAGAATAAATTTAAAGGACATGGGACAGTTCTAATGAAACTTGCCTTCAGAGTGCATTTTGTTATGGTTCTAAATCAGGTGCTGTTTATTTATGTTGTACATAGGGACTTCATCTGCAACATCCTCACCATTAAAAAAAGAACAGCCCTTATTTACTCTAAGGCAGGTCGGGATGATCTGTGAACGTTTGTTGAAAGAACGGGAAGAGAAAGTTCGAGAAGAATATGAAGAAATACTGAACACAAAACTTGCAGGTAACAAATGAATTTATTTTAGAATATCCCAGTGTTTTAGTCACTGTTCTGTTGCTGGGAAGAGACATCATGAAAGCATTTAACTGGGGGGCTTATTCAGTTTTAAGTTAGTCGATTATGGCAGCGTGCAGAGAGGTGCTGGAGCAATAACTGAGAGCTACATCCTAATCCCTAGTAAGAGAGAGAAGGCCTAGACCTGGTGTGGGCTTAGGAAACCTTGGGTCACTAACCAGCTTCCAAATCACGAGAGACTTAGTAGTTATGAAAGCTCTGCTTTATCTAATGCTTGTCCCACTAGCTCTTATAACTTAAATTAACCTGTTTCTCTTCATCTACATTTTGCCTCAGGACTTTTTACCTCTTTAATTCTGTATGTCCTACTCGGGCTAATTGGCTGCCCCCGCCCCCTTCTCTTGATCCAATAAGTAGGAGGATTCGTCCTCCTACTTATTATCTCACCCAATAGCCCCTCCTATCTCTCTACTGCGTAGCTATTGGCCATTCATCTTTTTAATAGACCAGTCAGGTGCCTTAGGCAGGCAAGGTAAAACAGCAGATTACATATTTAAACAAATGTAACACATCTTTCCCTAGTTAAACAAATATTCCACAATAAAAGACCAACCCCAGTGATGTAAGGTAATCAAAATTTGATAGGGAAATTGTTCAACACTAAATATTGGAGTGTTGCCAATGGGGGCTCTAGGTGTACCTTCCTCCAACAAGGCTACACCTCCTAATCCATCTAATTTTTTCAGAGTTCCACTCTTTGGAGACTCAGTGTTCAAATATATGAACCTATTGGGTCCATTCTTACTCAGACTGCCACACCAAGAAACTGTTGTAAGAACTGAAGTATTCCTACCATGTTTTACGCTGGTGAAAGTATTTTCTATACATTGACACAGTGTTGTCTATTAACCAAAGCATTCCAGCAAAAAAAAAAAAGAAAAGAAAAATCAACATTCTTAAAACCCACACCTCACTTTCATGGCCCTAGGGAAGAACTAGTCATGTTGATCAGCTGCAGTATTAGTGAATTTAAATTTTTATGTTGTATCTCGTGGAAAACACTCCTTTGAACTGTTTACAATTACTACTAAGGTTATGGGAAGAATGAAGGTGTTAGAGTGCCTTCACATAGCTTTATATTTTCAGATACATTACATAGGCTATTTGCAAGTCATATAATTGACACATCTTTATTTGTAGAACAATATGATGCATTTGTGAAGTTTACGCATGATCAGATAATGCGGCGATATGGAGAACAGCCTGCTAGTTGTAAGTATTTGACCTTTGAACTGTAAACCGAAATGATCATGTTTTCATATTTAAAAAGAGTTGATAAAAATATATTGATGTTAGGGTAAAAAAAATGTAGATAAGGTTGGTTTAAAACAGAAGTAAAATGCTCTTGGTCACTTAAATACCTAGGGGTGATATTACAAATGAATTATTTTACAAGTTTTAATTTTGTCTCATTCTTTGCACTAATACTCCTTTTCTCTTCCAGATGTTTCATGAATCACGCTTTTTGCATTTGTGGGCTGCCCTGTTCCTTGTTGAGTTGTTGCAGGAGGTCCCAACTATGACGTGCAACAATGCCAGTACCCATCTGTGAATACAGGTTATTTCAAGCTTTCGTCAATGGCAACCACTCTTAGGCAGCAGCAATTGGTTTTAGAAATTTCCGTGATGTCATTACCACCTGGATGTGGACCTTTGCTACTTGTATTAATACCAGTGGCCTCGTTTTGCTGTATCATTACAATTTGGCTTCTTTATATTAATGTTTGAAAGGGATTAAAGTTGGCATCTAGAACATGCCCTTCACTGGTTATGTAAATAAAGCTGTAGAATGACACGTCAGATGAAGTTAGTGTGATTTTAATTGTGCACTACAACCAAGCTGTAACCAGTTATTAATAATTTAGAATGTAATCCCAGGACAATTAAGCAGTTAGTCTACAGTACTTCTGTGAAATAGTGGAGGAGGAGGGCATTTCTGTATTTCAGGACTTTCATTGGGGTTTCAGAATGGGTTTATATGATTTCCTTTATTATTATTTTTTGGTAGTTCTATTTATTCTATCAGTCTTTTTAACAAATGTTTATTGCTGCACACCCCCCTCCCCAGTGTATCATTGTTTTACTGCCCTTGTAGCACTGGAGTTTAGTTGGAAAAATAAAACATTTACTTCTATTCTGCTTGTTTTCGAATTGTACACATGGGTAGTATTTGAATAAAGTAGTGTTTTAAATATAAGTATTTTCTAGAACTCAATAAAGTTAGTTTTCTGGTAAGGTTTACCTTTTATTAAATGATGTTTCCAAAAATTAAGTTCTGATTCAGAATTGCTTTTGTAACTTGCTGTCGTACAGCAAGCTGCATAGCAAGATCTCAAACAGCTGTAGAATTTTTTACCTTTGATTCCAATTTTAATGTTTTTGAATGATGTGATACATGAAAGCATGGCTACTCTAGTTGATATACCCAGCAAAACACAGTTTAGGTTAGAAAGAGTGTAGTTTCAAACACAATTCCAGGTTATAATTCATCACCGGGGAAGTCAAAACAACAGGAAATGGCATCCAGGTAAGAGCAGAACGCAATGGATGCACAGTACTGTTACCTTTCTCTTATAGTTTAAAGGATGGTGCCACTTCTCTTTCAGGTTAGTTCTTCCTAATCAGTTAAGGCAATTCAGCCCCCCACAGACATGCCCACAGGCCAACCTGATCTAGACAGACTTAGGAAATCCTAGGTGGGTGGTGTTGACAAAATTAACATTAAAGGGGCTGGAAGAGGCTCAGCTGTTAAGAGCACTTGTTGCTTTTACTGAAGACCCAGGTTTAGTTCCCAGCACCCACACAGCAGCTCACCAACAGATGCTCAAAAAGGTCTCAAGATGCACATAGTATACATATACACTCTCAGGCACACACACATACCCAAAACATTTAAGTATTTTCAAAACACTAACATCACTTGAATGAATTAACACACTTTCCATTCATGGTTCTCAAAGTACCTTTCTTAAAGCAAGCTGAAACTGCTAGCCATACACTTGTAATCGTGGTAGTGGGGAGACAGAGGAAGGAGGGTCAGGAGTTCAAGGCTAGTCTGGTCAGTATAAGAGGGAACCCCCCACATCAAAAATATTGCTCAGTGAATTCTATTGAGTTTTAAAAAAAGATTTTATATATATATGCATGTATGTGTGTCCTGAGGCCAGAAGACTCCTGTGTGGAGGCTCGGAGTCAAACTCCTGTAGTCCTCTGCAAGAGCAGCAAGTATTCTTAACTGCTGAGCTATCTTTCTGGCCCCTTCTGAAGTGTAGTAGCATACTTCTAGTCATTGGACTAGTCTTAAACGTACTATTTCATTTGTAATACATTCACTGAAAACAGGCTTTTGTCTTTTTAACTTAATTGCATTCCATAACATTTAAAAACAAGCAGCCAAAGTGTTGTAGGGCCTTCACAAATATCCCAGGCAGTTTGCAAGTCCATTAGTGTATGAGAAACACAAGTCGTAATATGGTGGCTGGCTGTAAACTGAACAAATTTCGCACTAGTAGAGCCTTTCAGTCTCAACACTATTGGCACTTAGGATATATCTGCATTCTAGAGCGTTAACAGTATCTTTGGCCTCTGGTTAGGTGCCAGTTAAACTTTCCCCTCCCCACATTGTGCCAACAAGATCACATCTTTCAAATTTTGCCCTCGACAACTGGCTAGGAAAACATTCATAGACTATTTCCTACAAGTATAAGCTGTTATGTTTTCAAAAAGTTGTACTTGTTAATGCCAGGTCTTGTATGCTTTTCTGTAACCTCAGTGCTGTCAGTCCAAAGCAGAATGTCTACTGCATTCATAGCTCCTCATGTGCTGAGTGTTTTTAGCTCTCTTCCTCTAAGCCTACCTCCTACCCCCAGGATTCAATTAAGATTCTAAGCTTCTGGAACGACTCTTAACTTTCTGGAAAGATTAAGCCTGTTACTTGGAGCATTTCTTTATGCTACAATTAACATAACCTATCCTTTACAAGTTATAAACTAGATGGCAGGTTTAAAGTTTTAGGTGTTTATGTGTGTGTACAGGTGCCCACAGAGACCAGAAAGAGGGTGGTAGATCTCTTGGAGCTAGAGTTAAACCAAACTCTGATCCTTTAGAAGAACAGCAAGTGTTCTTAACTAGTGAACCATACCTCCAGCCCCTGAACTTGTAGTGCTTAGGGTAAACCTTTGTGTAAGAATATAAGGTGATGCTATGGTTTCAATGTTATAAAGTAATAGTGAATGGCTTCTCCCCTGTTGCTGTTCAATTTGAACACCTGGTTAGGTCATCTGGTATTACAAAGTTACCTAAGATCTCTATCTTTAAATCCAGTCAGTGGATAACATTTGAGCTTAAAACACCAAGATATTTCCACAACTTCTTTACTGGCTGCTCTTATATTAACTTTTACTGTTTTCCTGAAATTTTAACTATAAATAAGCATAAACCTCAAAGCTATAGAGTTTGAGTTCCTTGCCTCTCTTTTATATATTGATTTTGGTGATCTGATCTCTATTATCACAAGATTTGCCACCTCACTGGGTGGTATTTCACTTAAATGCCTAACAAGATATCCCCTAACTTATATCCAAAGCCAAACTCATCTTTGCTGCTAATGTTTCTTTCAGTAAGTTAAGCCTTCCGTAACTACAATGAAATCCTCAGGAAGTTTATTTCAGCATTGAATGTTTCAGTGGTTGGTTGTTCTTGTTGCTTTGGTCTACGATGAAGGAGCAGCATATGGCTGAGGGCATTGTAGACCTAAACCACTAGCTCACCAGCCAGGGAGCGAGAGAGTAAGAAGGGCCGGCAGCTGGATTCTCCATTTTCCTTGGGGTCATGACAAGTTTCCTTTAGGCCCTCCTTCCTTCCTAGACATTCCACCTGTCATCCTCACATGGTCCTCTGGTCCTTAACCAAACCATAGCGGGCCCCAATATAGCAATGCTTCTGTTTTTTAAGTAGAAAGGATCTTAGGCTTGTCATGTACATAGACCTCAAGTGTCACTGTCTCTCCTGTTAACCGTAGTCTAAGATTTGCCTTGTGGGATCATCTCAGTGGTCAACTATCAGGTTACTGCTTTCCTTCATCACTCCTCTTACTGTATGTATTTCACAGTAGGTACTGACCACTTACAGGTGTATGTCTTGTGTTTGGGTTGCTTCCTACCTAAGAAAATAAATCTGTGGAGCTATGACCCGTACCCTTGCCCATCTCATTCACTTCCTATTGCTTGAGCCACCTCACCCATTCTGGTTGTCTGCTCCTTTGATATAGCTGGGGGTGCTCACTCCCACCTTAGGACATTTGTTATTTTTGCTATTCCTGCCTAGTGAGTGCACTCATCACTTTCATGGGTTTTTTTTTTCTAACTCTTTGTAGTTTTGCTCAAGTGAGACTTGCTCTCACCATTCTTTAAGAATACAATGACAAGCCTACTTGTTACTTGTTCTCTACCTCAAGTAGTGTTCTGAAGTATCTCGGAAGTAGCAGATACATAGCACATGCTTTTTTTTTTTAACAAAGTACTTTAAGATTTCAGATTAGTATTTCATTAAAACAAAAGAAAAATAATCAGAATGAATGCCCTAATTCTAAGCTAGTTGAGGTTTCAGTTTTCCTCAACTAAGGGCTGAATTTTCGAGAATGTCAAGTAATTATAACCCTTCATTTTAATGGTTTAGTATGACAAGTATTGTTGTGCTGCTGCTAATCTTAGACGGCAGAGAAAGTCAACATGCATATGGCATGCACAAATGTAGGTAAATACCTAGGAAAAGAACATGTGCCTTGACAAGATAAAAATCTGCCAGTGCTAACATTAAGACCAGCCTCTCTATTTTACATGCATAAAATGTTGTATTGTTTAAAGATCTAGGCATAATGGTAAATGCCTTTCTTTATAATCTCAGCACTTGGGGGAGATCATAAGCTTGACACAGGCAAGCAGGCCTGGGTTAGCCAACAGTGAAGCCAGGCTGGGGAGTCAATTTTTTTCCTTTCTGAACATGGGCTCTCTGAATCACCTGTAAGGCAATTTTGACATCTGTCTCTAAATTCTCTTGGGGGGGTTGAACATTAAGTAAGCTTTAAAGTTCTTTGCATGAAAGAGATCCTGATATTTTATCCAGGCCTTTATATTTATATATTTATGAGTTTTGTAAGCTTGGGTGGGTGTACTTTGTGAAGGCCTTTACTAGCTGTGCTGTGGGTATCTTCAACTGTTCATGTGAATATTTTCTGACATTAAATATAAAGCCAAACAGCAAGAAAAACACCTGTTTTTTATTTTATACAATACGCATAGTGTGAGGAGTGAAATTATCTGGAGAAAGGCATGAGTACTGCTGACCAAGTGTAAGTAACTTACTCTGGATAAGAAAGTATGTCATAGCCTGGCGGTGGTGGCGCACGCCTTTAATCCCAGGACTCGGGAAGCAGAGGCTGTGAGGTCGAGGCCAGCCT
>LOEQ01006392.1:78198-90734 GCA_001685075.1 Bramus lutescens | reverse complement strand
AGCAAAGAAGAAAGTGTCCAGAAGCCATAGAATAAGTGGGAACAACTGCATCTTGGTCCCAGTGCTCAGCTCCAAGGTCAAACTAGTGGAAGTGGCCACCATCTGAGGAGAATGTTCCAATACAGAAGGAAAAGGAACTCAACCACAGTTGAACAGCCAAAGTCTTTCTGTTTATTAAGAGACCAACCACCACCCTGATGGCTCTTAACTGGTGGTCATGTAACCCGATTAGATGACAAGAAGAGAGACTAGGAGAGGAAGTCCAACAGTCCACACTCCAAGGAGTGCTCAGGACTCCCCAGAAAGCAAGAGAGCCTCCAGATAATTCTGGAGAGTGGCTCCGGGCAGAAGTCATCAGTTGCTCTCAGGCTTCGAGGGAATTCACACGAGGACAAAGGAAAGTGGTGTTCGCTGACTGAGTGTGCTGATTTTAGTGAGGGACTTCCACGGCTTGTTAGGCCGTGGCCCTGTGCTCACACAGTGTCTTCAGGAGAAAAGGATTTGTCAGAGGGTTCTTTAATGGTTCTACCTCCTGGGTGGTCATCTCTTATGTGGAGGTACCTGGATGAACCAAGTCATGATGGAGAGTTCCTTACCAGGAAGACAAATGGGAAAGAAGAGGAAATGAAGGGATAGGAAAGAAAGGCCCAACTCACCAAGGGCTTAGAAAACAAAAACAAAGGTCAACTCACCAAAAAGAGCTGAAGGGACAAACTCAAGATGCTGGCAGAGAGTTGGGATGGGGACAGCAGCCGGGGCAGCAAGAAAGAAAGAAAAATCCCTAGAAGAGTATAAGGAGGACCCAAAAAGCAAGCAAAGGGTAAAGGTCCATCCATGTTGGGCTCTATTTGTAGTTGTTGCAGGCTTGCTTTTGTTGTTGTTGTTGTTTGATTTTTGAGGCAGGGTTTTACTGTAGCTTTGGAACTGGTCCTGGAACTGGCTCTTGTATATAATGCTGGCCTCGAACTCACAAAGTTTTGCTTGCCTCTGTCTCCCAAGTGCTGGGATTAAAGGCATGCGCCACCACTTCCTGGTGAAGGCTCATTGCTGCTGCCTGTTGTACAATACCTGTTTCTTGGGGAGGGCGCTTCAGGGGGTGAGAAGACATGGAGGCAATGACACAGATTCTGAGAGATTCTAATACAGAAGCTCTTTATTGTAAAAAGGTCGGGGGCTTCTATGGGGCTAGGGAAATTAAGCTGCCACAGGAACATTTTTGACTGGTCCTTTTGAAACTGGCAGTTGATGCTGGTGTGTTGTGGTTGGCTAGGTGTGCACATCATTAGTTGTCATGCTTTTGGTCTGCTGACAGGTTGTTTGGGCCAATTTTGCTTATTCATTGTGAGTTTGCATGCACTTGCTTGTGCTTGCGTTATTGCCCTGACTCAGGCATGTAAGACAGAACAGCTGAAAGCTATGAGGTTCACATGTGTGCATGTTTTCATCTCTGACTTGCCAACAAACTTATTCAGAATAGTATATTCTTATGAAGCATGTATATTATGTGCCAGACATTCAGTAGGCATGTCAGATATGAAATCGAGTCATCAAAGATCTTTGCCTTGGTCTAGAGTTTCAGGCAGAACATGGATCATCCTAACATAACAGGAAATGTACTACAAGATGGGACCATCGGAACATGAAAAAGGATGCAAGGTGGATGGACTCTTGATAAATAAGACCGTTATCCAGAGAAAGGTGTGGTTGATGGAAGACCATTCTAAATACAATTCAAAATATGATCTACAGTTTCCAAAGAGGGAAACATTTGAGAGTTTGAAGGGAAGTCAGGCTTTCCCTCTTTCACTTAAATTTTAGTAGTGGCTCTTGAGATGAGGGACAGAATGTTCTGAAACACTTTGTAAGCCATTTGCACTTTCATGCATATTTTACTTTCAACTCCTTACTTGGGGAAGTACAAGCAAAGAGTGAAGAGCATGACATGAGATGAAGGCAAGCAATTTGTTGCTCTTTGGTATTCAGCTTGCTTTCTGGCATAGATGCATGAATGAGTGAGCTGAAAGACACAGAAAATACAAAGGCCTTCCTTATGCACACAACCTTTTCCTTTTCTATGTATCATCTATATGTCTAGGTATGTATCTACCTATTATCTAGATCTCTATTATATACTCATGTATATCAAAAGTTTATTGAGTTTAGTTGATAGTAATTAATAAGTATAAGCTCAAATACCTTATTCACTTCAGTTCATGGAGGTGGTGTGGGTCTTCTATTTTCTGTGCCCTTTCTTAAAAACACTTGCAAGCTTCAAAATAGTTAAAAGTAGAAGGTACTGAGTTTACAAACTCAGGTGAGCAGAAAGAAAAATTTCTCCTTTCTCATCAGTTTGAATGTGTTGGACTTCCCTATAGGAATTTAAAGTTGTTATATGTATTGACTGCCCTCAATGCCAAGTATTTATAACTGTTAAGTTTATTACTTTCAAGTTTCATCCCATGTCTCTGTGCCTGGGGCAAGTTGGAAAGCCCTACCAGGGTACTGATGTTTTGCTCTCATCCATCTTAATAGAGATATTTTCCAATGACTTAGCCACACTTTCTAATCCCATGAGAGGAAAAGACTTTCTTTCTCACACAAAGGTGATTTCTTCAACATATTAATTATTAGTTATATTGACAATGATATATGTACCTGTCTGATCTCTCATTTCCACAGACCAAAAGAAATTCACTTTGCACATCTCACCTTTTTCATATTTAATATAAAGCATTAGGTCTCAAATTTTTATTTTTCTCTCTCTTCACACAACACTTTCTGTTAGAAAAAAGTTTACATACATTGGTGAAAGTGATCTTTGAGTTTCACACTCTAAAACATTGACGGTTGTGAGCTTCTCCAATCATTTTGTTTTCCCACTGCTAATAAAAGTAGCTGCCTCATAAAATATCTTTTTAGTTTCAGAGTTCCAAAAAGGCAAGTCTTAAAATCAATGGTAAGAACTTAGCATAAACAGAGACAATTCATTAAAAAACATAAAGATATATGCATATGTATAGATCTTAAACATTGGTAATTTATGAACTCTGCTCTTAAAAGTAAAACACTACTCAAAAAGGGGAGCCATGTCAGGAAAACTCTCAGTTGCATTAGTATTAATATGAATTCATAAAACAAGCAAAGAAGTCTTTGTTCGCAAATATCAAATCAGCCTAGTCGAGAGATGGAAGTCAATTGATAATTTTAACAGAAAGTATTTGGTAGAAATTGTGCCTAGCACAGTAATTAAAGAGGCTTCCTCTGGCAGCTGTTGGGATCAGATGCAGAGACCCACAGCCAGACATTAGGTGGAGTTTGGGTGAATTGTGCAGAAGAGGGGGAGGAAGGATTGTAGGAGCTAGAGTGGTTAAGAACACCAGGGAACTCAGCCCACAGAATCAATTAAGTAGGACTCATAGGGCCTTACAGAGACTGAAGCAACAGTCATGGAGTCTGCATGGGTCTGCACTAGGTTCTCTGCATACATACTGTGGTTGTTTAGCATGGTGTTTTTGTGGGACTTCTAAAAGTTTAAGTGAGGGTGTCTTTGACTCTTTGATTCTCATGGGACCCTTTTCCTCCTACTGGGTTGTCTGGTCCAGCCTTGATATGAGGGTTTGTGCCTAGTCTTATTCCATCTTGCTTGGTTGATATCTCTGGGAGGCCTATTCTTTTCTGAAGGGAAACAGAGGAGCAGAGGATCTGGGAGAGAGGTAAAAGGGAGGGGAGGCAGGGTAACTGGGAGGAGTGGAAGGACTGGAGGCTGTGGTCTGGATGTATTGTATGAGACAAGAATAAATAAAAAGAAAGAAAGAATTGATAAATGCATCTAGAGCTGATTTTCATCCTGTGGGTTGTGACTTCCTTGGGATCACATATCAGATATTTACATTACGATTCATAATAGTAGCAAAATTACAGTTATGAATTAGCAATGAAAATAATTTTATGGTTGGGAGTCACCACAACACGAGGAATTGTGTTAAAGGGCAGCAGCATTAGGAAGGTTGAGAACCATTTCTCTAAAGGGTCAAACAGAAAGCCCTAAGATGTAATGGAGTTAGCACCTGCAGGACAGAGCTGCCACCCTTGGAAAAATAAAGGAAAAGGGTTAGGTTGTAATATGATGTGGGCCTATGACAGTGGTACCCTAAGCTGGAAAAAGGCACCCTGTTTACTGAGTGCTGCTGTTTGGGAGAGAAGTACAATGGCACACATATTGCACACATTGAAAAGTGACAATTGAATTTAACTGCTCCAGTAGAAGACCTGACCACTGCTAGAATAAATATGTGAGGCTGGGGTGAGGATGTTAGGAACAATAATCTAACAAGAAGGCCATAGGAAGCAACCATGAAACAGGAACAAACAAGTCCCCACAGCCCTTTCTGGCCTTGCAGCCTGCTGCTGGTCCTCCCTAATGACAGAGCCTCTCAGGAATCAGCTGGAGAAGTAGAAATGTGTTTGCAGCGTTCCCGGCCCAGCATCACAGGACTGAAAATAGAAAGGCAGTTGGAGCTGGGCACTTAAGTTTGCAGAAGCAACTTCATCTACAATGAGTTTGTTATGAAATTAAAGTCCTGCATTACTCAAATTCCAGAAGCTGGCCATTCTAATGGCCATGCTAATTGATTCCACATTATTCCATGGTCCCCAATAATTTGTCTGAAACAAAATCCATATGCCTTACTAGTGACTGGTATAGAAATGAGTTTTCATCTTTTATCACATTCTCAGAGTTATATGCCCTCCAGCAAATTAATTAAATTGGTTCAGTGCCAGAATTAATAATATGCCACAGTCACCAGCATTAGGACTTCAAACTCCTGACATGTAACGAATTTCAGTCCCTAGCATTTGCTTTATATCAATAGCAGAGTCAGAAGGGGAAAAAAAGCAAAAGCAAAAAAATATGTTTTGAAAATGTTTATAATCCACTTACTATATAAAATACAGTAAAATGTTTAAAACTAAAGACAAGTTCAGTTGCTTTTACTATTCAGTCGGCATTATGAGTTCCTAGCTAGTGTGTTTAAACAAAAAAGTAAATTAAATGTATGACTATCAGAAATTATCAAAATTTGAAGTTGATATTATCATTCAGTCACAAAATCCAATTCAATCAATTCTAACCCTAATCAAATGTTAGAGTTAGATAAATAAACCAGATGTGATTAACATATACAAATAAACCATTTTACTCTCACTCAGGCATAATTAGTTAGAAAATATAGTAATTAATAAGAACGAAATTTAAAGACCTTTTCATAATACTCTTAGAAACTTTTAAATACTCTATAGGAATAAAGTAANATACTATTATATATATATATATATTTATATAGTGTCTGTGTATAGATCTGTGGAAAGACTGCAGGTATTCACAGAGGCCAGAAGAAGGTATCTGAATCTCTGGATCTGGAGTTACAGGCCTTTGCATGTTGCCCAATGTGGGTGCTTGGAACTGAACCTGAGTCCTCTGGAAAAGCAGGAGTGCTCTTAACTACTGAACCATTTCTGAATCCCATGAAATAAGTTTTCTAGAACTTGCAGTATTCTCTGGAATCTCTGAAAAGTCTTGAATTTTTCCTTCAATTCTATCTTCATTTGCAAATATGAGTGAATTCTGAATTAGCTACAGCACGGAGTAGTAAATATATGGCAGGAGCCAAACCCAAGCTACTATTGGTTTTGTGACTGATGATTCACTTATTTATAAATGTATATTGTAGGTGGCTATGTTTGCACTAGGGTGTCAGCGTTGAGTAACTGCTACAGAGACTGTGGCTCACACAATGGAAATTACTTATTGTATCATCTTGACAGAAATGTGTTTGTTGACTACTGATCTGTACAATCACATTATTAGTAAGCTCAACCTGTTTGCTTTCATGTCTCTAATTAAACTGGTGCCTTATATGACTGTATCTGATTTTCAATATTGCTGGCTGATAACACACTGCTATGTCTAGCTTAGAATAAATTTACCTTAAAGTGGGACTCATCTTTAACCCATATTGCATTCTTCAATGACATGAACAAGATGTATGTTCTTAATTTCCACTTATAACATATTAATAGAAAAGACTTTTTTGGTAAGTCATTTAGTAAGCTGGAAGTGGTTTGGTATAATTAAACTAAATTATCACAGTCACTGGACATTTACCGAAGTCTTCAATTAAAAACTGAAATGTTTTGCCCAGTTATCTCCAAGTGTGTGTCTATAAAAAAGGTTGGATAGTGTAGCTATTTGATAATCCCTGGAGGATCCTTATATCATTGGATGTTTTTCTCTAGCATAAGCAGAGAATACTCACGTTTTAATTGTAGCCACTGATTATCACTCTATTATCAGACAAGATGTGAATATTTTATTTTCTGTACTTTCCTGCAGGCATTACTTATTAGTTAACATGTTTAAAGTACAATGTTTGGGTTTTCATGAATTAGCTAGGTTAAAATGGCAAAGAACTGAAAAGTACAGACATAATTGTTGTGATAAAGGTAAATTAGCATTGATGATAAAGATTCTAGGCATGGCCCACACTCAAAATAAAAGGAAATGTACAGGAAAATAAGATCACATTGATCAGTAATTTACCATTAACACCTCAATTCACCTCTATGTAATCAAACATACACTCTAGTGATGATGCAGTATGTGTTTACTTAATGCTGTTCAACTGTGCTTTTATGGTCGTTTGAATCAAATTTGCAAACTTATTCTGCTTTTCTGATTATAGAAAGCCCATATGCATAAATAAGAAGGTTATTTTTGTTTTAATGTTACTTAAATGTGTTCAAATATAAAACCAAGTGCAATTCCTTTCCTGGATGGATATTAACTCCATAACAAAACATTCAAATTGAAAAGAACAAGTTAATAATAAACCATTGCCGTGTTCTCACTGGGAAAACTAAAGAATGGCCAAGATGATCATGAAAGTGGGAAAAACTCATGCACCCATGCCTTCTTGTGAAAGCAAAGCTTGTATCACTTGTACAAACAGCATATACTAAAAGGAATGAAAATGATAATGATGATGGTACCACCTTATATTTGATTATTTTTCTAATTTTCACACTTTCCTGCTTAGAACACTAAGACTCACCTAGGGTTGCTTAATGCAGCAAATAAAAATATAGTGAAATTTGAATTTTATATGAATAGGATTTGTTTTAGTATAAGTTTACCCCCAAGAGATATTTAGAAGCTACTTGCAATTAATTATTCACCTTTCAAATTCAACTGGGCATTCTGTATAGACTTGGATACCTTGTTCAAGAAAAATACTGAATTATTAAGACAAGTGCATAAATGAAGGTCATGTGCATATCAACCCTTGAAAACAATCACTATCTGGGCATAGCTTGTGCTCAAGGACAAATGGGACTGCCTAGATGCACAAAGCCTTGGACTCCATCCCCAGCATGGAGTTATCAATGTAGGCAGGGTTTCTTTTTGTGGTGTGGGGACAGATTTGATGGCCTTATACATATTAGGCAGGTACTCATCAGTTATGCCCTGGGCTTTGCATACTGAGCTTTTCAAATTATAATCTCTTACATTAAGTACTCTCTCCATTGCCAGGCAACATTTGCAACTGACTATACTGTTAATTAACAAAAATAAAAAAAATGTGAGGAGATGGGGGAATCTGTCAAAATGATATTGGGTTAAGTTTGCTAGTCTTCAACTGAGATTTCATATTAGGAACAGCTGACTTCATGTTAGAATTTTTGGATAGGACTAAAACATTAATAGCTGTGAATTACAGAAAAGTATAAAGGAAAAGGAATTTATTCAATTCCAAACCATGGACTGATTGTACATTACCATCTGCTTTTGTCAACAAGAGTTTTATTGGAATACTCATATCTATTACAGGTTTGGAGTACCTGGACTTTTTTCTATAACAATAGAAACAAATGACTTCCAAAGAGACCATATATAGCTCAAAGCTTGAAATATTTATTATCTGAACTTACATGAGTTAAATGGTATCCCATTAAAAAAAGATATATCTATGTACTGACATCCAGAACCTACTAGTGTGAAATTATTTGCAAAAGAATTCTTTGCAGATATAATTAAATCAAGCATCTCAAGAAGAAATCATCCTGGGTTATCTAGGTGTGCCCAAAATTCAACGGTAAGTGTCCCATTAGGACTAGAACAGGAGTGCCCCCCCCCCACACACATAGGAGAGAACAGAGATGAGAATGATATGGCCACAAGTCAGAGAACATCAGGCACCACCGGAAGGTAGAAAAGGAAGGGTGCCTGGTCAGAACTGTAAGAGACCATATAATCATACCAAGGCCTCAATTTCAGTTTTGTCACCTCCAGAATGATGTGAAAATAAATTTCAGAAATTTCCATAATTTCAGGATGTGAAGTTCACTGTGATTTTATAATGACAACCATAGGAAACTAATGTACACCTCATTACACGAAATGTTTCCTGGCTCCTCATTTTGATATTTTTATTTGGTAGAATAAAGTGCATAGTGTACTAATCAACATTTGCCAATTAATCTTAAAGTGTTTCAAGTTTTATGGTTATCATTCTCGCTAGCACACCATCATGGGCAAACAAACACAGCCATACTACGCATACACTAGTAGGTTAACAATTATCCCCACTGAGTCTTTCTGTAGCTATCAGACCCAAACTTCTATTAAGAAGTGTGACATCATACTCATAAACCCCAAATTCTATTACACACACTTTGAAGGCACAAAGAAACAGAAGCAAAGTAAGGAATCCCTGAAATAATTAAAACAGTTGTATAAGTACAGTGATAACATCATGATGTAGTTTTTGTGTGTAGAGTTTTTTAAAAGTCTATTTTGCAAAAATCGATGAGGTACATTAACAGAAATCATCTACTATTAGTTAAAGCCATGACCCAAGAAAACCTTCAAAACTTTAACTGGGTTATTGAATTTGGGTAATTTTCTTTTAATGACTTCTTCACAGGTAAACAAAGAATAGAGAGACCGAGGTTTCTAGAATAATATTCTCAAGGATTCCCTTAATAGTTGACAATTACAAATAAAGCTGTAGGCTGCTTTAGTCAACATGAAACTATTGTTAGCAGATTAAGTTAGTTACCATAGTTACCTTTCTCCCTCTGGGGAGAAGACATCAACTGCCTACAGCAGTTCCTTGTCGGGTTTGGTGGTAACACACATAGACAGGGTTTCATCTGTTAACTGCAGAATGCTGTGGCTTCAGTGAAATTTAGATTGGCGTTTTTAAGACACACTAGGAGGTTTGCTAATATACCTATCTGCACAATTACTTTCTTAAAAAATTAAAATCTCCCTTTTAAGATCTGTAAATATTTGATGAAAAAATAGAGGGGAAAAATTACAATACAGGCTTCTAATTTCTGATCCCAGCAAGGCTGTGTTTTATAAAAAAAAAAAATGTGGAGAAACAGTTCCCCTTTGGTTGAATCAACTTTTTGAAGGTAAAAAGTGATGAAGATCCTTGTTTTAAAACTGTATTTTTATCTACTTCCATAGTGGCAACTGGAAGATCATGGATGCTTGCCAAGCGTTTCCTTCAAGGTTGCTGTAAAGGATAGCTACTGACATCCAGCTACGCGTCCATTATTTCAAATTGCTGAGAGCATGCCGCTGTGAGGTCACTCAGGGTGTTCTCTCTGGCTTCAGAGTGCTTGGCTTCACCCAATTGCCATTAAGCTGATGCACTTACATGAGGTCACAACAGTGGTGAGATTTGTTTCTGTTGAAAATCCATCTGCAATTTCATATTTATAGAATCCCACACACTTGAAGAAACAGAAAGCTTTTTAATCTTGCTTTTTAATGATTTTTGTTGTTGTGGAAAAACATGTGAAAAATGTTTAAAAGCCCAAAGATACAAATAAAGTTATCCATATTTAATGTGTATGTGAACACACTTCCAGTATTTTGTCTATATTTTAAATGAACATTTGTGATATGTGCATACACATTTTATATGTGTGTACTTGGTATATGTGTCTGGATTATTAAACTTAATACAGATTTTTACTTCACATACCACTTTTCCTTTAACTCAGTATTATTAGCATTTTATAACAATGTGCATTCTTCATAGCTTCATCTACTATTTTTCTTTATTTTTGAGATAGGCTTTTACTATGTAGCCCAATCTAGCCCCAAATTCATCATCCTTTTGCTAACCTCACAAGCGCTGGGATTTCAAGAATCTGCCAGTGTGTTTTCTCTACAACTTAACCCTCATAATATACTATTTCACAATCTCCAGAACCAAGTTCCTGTTCTCAGAACATTTAGGTTGCTTTAAGTTTTTTCCAGTTATAAGTTCGAGACATGACTGGGAGCTAAATCTCAGTGCATATTTGTGGTTGTTTTTTCATGACACATACATTCAGATGGATTGATGGTCAGTGGGTACAAACATTTTGTTTTTAACTTAAAAATTCTTTAGATATTTATTTTGTAGCTATAAATGTTTTAAATGTGTTTTTAATAATGCTTCTAGATAAAGTTATAGAACATTCCCAGACTACAAGGAGACTTCCTTTGTGCTTTCTACCAATGTGTACACATTCCATATTTAATCCAAGGCTAAATAGTATTCTGATTGCTATCTCCATGGATAAGTTTGCCTGTGCCTTGATTGAACACAAACAGAACTGTACAACACATGCTGTGTATACAGCTATTTTCATTCCTTATGTCTAAGAGATTCACTCATATTGTGTCTCTACAAGTGCTTTCTTCTTTATAACTGCTATATAATAGTTACTTAAATGAATGAGTCTGAATACAACAGTATTGATACCGCCATTCTCCTGTTGATAGACATTTAGGTTGTTTTCGATATGTGTGAGGCTAGTAAAATTAAAATTTCTGTGACTGCTCCCATATACATCTTCCTCCCAGCACTTATACACATTTCTGAGAACTGATGGTTCTGTCTTCTTGAATGAAGGAAATGAAAATGTAAGCGAAGCCTTGGATTCTGGTAGATAGAAATAAGAGGGAGAGAGCTGATCCCAAACACCTTTGGTTGTTGTTATTGCTCTGGGTGCTTCGTGAGGCAATCTGAAGAATCTGAAAAAAGAAGCAAAGCACTCACAAAAGGGAAGTAAGCTTGGCCAATGTTACAACTGGCATTTTTCTAAAGAATGTGCTTCCCAGGAGGAGAGAAAGAAGAATGCTTAACATGATCAGCAGATGGGAAAATTTGGAAGAGATTGCTTAGAGTAGAAGCTGTGGTACTTTGAGTTGCTTCTGTCCCAGGACAAACTCAGTTTCCATTGATATCTTCCTTCACAGATGTGAGCACAGAAAAGCTTCTCAGTAACGGAGGGTCTATGGATTCACACAGTGCCACATGAAGTACTTACTGATTTGTGAACAGATAAGAAGTAAATCAATACACTGTGTGCTTTATTGGGGAAACCTTCATACCTGAAAGGTTAGGTGACTCAAATAACTATACCACCATAGTTGATTTGTATTTTGGTACAAGCTTCGTATTTTGCCACAAATCAATGATAGTTTACTAACAGACCTTCTGCATACTACAGAGATGTCAGAGTCACATTATCTGGGCTCAAATGAGCACTGAACTGCTTTAATATGTAACTCCTGTCACACATACTATCTGGAACCAGTTTAGGGTTTAATTTCTTCATCTGGAAAAGAGAGTTGGAACACATGTATACAGAGTGCCAGCTTTTGACACAAAGTCAGAGTTTCTATTGGAGCAGATACTCAGAATCTATAAAAGATAATGGGCTACAGATACACTACAGCACTTGAGTCCCAGCTATGCACTATGCAGTAGAGGCACGGTGGATGCAAACAGCATTTCTAAAATGACTAAGTATTCGTAGTACCTTCCTACACAACAAATTCTATGTTCTGTTTACTGCACTAAGCATTACTTTGCCATCTCATTAGAGAAAATATGCCATTAAATTAGCATATATTTTCTTCTTATCTCTCTGCATTAAATCTACGTATTCACATGTCTTTCTCCCTCCATTGGACTAAGAATTCCTAAGGGTAGAGACTTGAACTAATTTCCTTAATATTTTTGCATGCCTTGCACATAGCAGAGTTGACACATTCTTTATTGGCTGTGTGAAATGGCAGCTACTTGACATTAACTAGGAACATAAGACAGCACCAGCCTTTATCTACTATAATTGGGTTGACCTTTCCAGATGAATAAGTTCTCCGCATTGTTTGACCTTCCGTGCATTATAATAGTTAGTATTTGACAATTAATTAGAGTATGCTAATGTGAAAATACAAGAACCCTCAGGTGCATGTCAAAGAGTAGATAGATGGACAATCAGAAGTGGGAGGAACCTGTCATACCCAGTTTTCCCAAGGTCACTCAACATTTAAAGTCCCTTAATTTGGTTTTTTTCTGACCAAGCAGAATCTTGATCATCAATTTCCGTTTTTTTCCTCCAGAAAATTGTTTCTAAATGTCTTTTTTTACTTATTTTTATTTATTTATTATTTATTTATATTA
>LOEQ01006391.1:37122-49946 GCA_001685075.1 Bramus lutescens | reverse complement strand
TTTATTAACCAATGAAAGTAACACATAGACAGATGACCCTCCTACATCATAACTAGCTTGAATAAGCATGTGTGCATATGAAGGTTTATGAAAATGTATAAATTCTCAAATAGTCAGAGACTGACTCTGGGGTCTGGCCTGGTTGAGGAAAGAAACATATGCATATGGCTATGTCTATGGGCTATAAAATATTAGAGATAAAATCAATTACAGGAAAGCAGATAGGCAGGGAGGTGTTGGTCCTTGTGGGATACCTTTGAAATGATGAAAAGAAATTTGTTTTCAAAAGCTTGGGAGAAAGTGGGGAATGAGCAAGAATATGAACATAATTGTGGTGATTATGATTATGATAGTTGGTTAAAAATGGAAAGAGAGGGGGGTTTGAATGGGCATTAAAGTGTATCAGCTGAGGGGTGGAACTTGAAAGCAAGAAGTAGAGACTTCAGACATGAATTGCCATTTATCTCTGAGGCTGGAACATGACTCAGGGGTAGACCATGGTTTTAGCAGGTGGCTGAGTGGACAGCAATGCTGTTGATTAAAAGATGACCCAAACACAGGCCAGTGGCTTAAGGTGAAAAGGAAGATTTGAAATGAGTTTTCCGTGTTTCCGTTGTTGGGTGAGCTACCCACAAAGGGAAGGCTATCCTGGAGTTGAAAAGGCCCAAGTCTGCCTGAAACCAGCAGATACTCAGCCTGAAATACAGATGGAAGACCACATGTGGCATGTACGAGATGTAAAGACTATAAATCACGCGAACTGCTCAGTAAAATACAGGCTAATCCTCAGGATGAGCGTGTTTTCCAATCAGTCTTGAGGTCAAGTGTGCATCAGGATCTGCGTAGAAATGTGTGGATAGTTTTGGGAAAGCCGTTTTCTCTCCTTTCTTCTCACCAAGCCTCATCCATGTCACTTGCTCCAGAGGTCTCAGAAGCACTCAGGAGAAGGCCAGCCTGCATGTTCAAGCCCCCATCCTTCTTCTCACTAAGAGTCCCCCTTAAACCCCCTCAGGACCTGGGCATGGGCTGCCCACAGCAAGAGTGCATTCTCCAATTCCAGAAGCAGCCCAGATCTGGAAGCAGGCTCAACCAGAAAAATTTGAATAAGGAATTCAGAGGCCCTGGGTGTAATTGAGATGGGCCAGGACAGGCCCCAGGGAGACAGGTCTATTGTGTGGACAGGCAACTCACCCTGGTGATAGAGAACAGAACATACGTTAAAAAGTTTGACATCCATAAAAATCCCCTTGCCCTAATCTAAGAGTACTTCTGGGAAAATATTCCTAAAAAAGTTGATTTGACAGTCATATATACCCATGATTGTGAATGAAATAAAAAGCCTGTCTTAGTTAGAGTTTCTATTCCTGGGAAAAGACACCATGATCACAGCAACTCTTATAAAGGAAAACATTTAATTGGGGCTGGATTACAGTTCAGAGTTTTAATTCATCATCCTCATGGTGGGGAACATGGAGGCACATAGACAGATATGGTGCTGGAGAGGTAGCTGAGAGTTCCTCATCCAGACTGACAGACAACAGGAAGAGATAATGACTAATGACCCTGGGACTGGCTTGTACATTTAAAACTTCAAAGCCCACCCCCAGTGACAGACTTCCTCCAACAGGGTCACACTGCCTAATAGTGCCACTCCCTGTGAGCCTATGGGGGCCATTTTTCTCCAAACCACTATAGAACCTATCAAGGAAGCAGAGAGAGAAGGCAATGATGCCTACACTGTCAAATATGGCAACACAGAACCAAAAGATAGACCCGGGCAGAGAAAAAAAAAAAAACAATGGCAGCAAATGTAGCAAACCATACAGTATATTTCTTAAAAGCGGAGGATAGCCAGAGGAAGCATTTCAAAGGAATCAAAATCAGGGAAAGTTCACAGTTTTGAAATGAGAGTGGAGAACCAGAGTTTCTTGTTGAAAAGCCTTGTTGTACTGTTGAATGCTCCCTCCACAAATGAGAGTTGAGGGAGAAAACCAGAGTCATTGCAGACCGGGAGATCAGCTAGTGATTGAACGTCAGTTTGTAAACATGACAAGCGTGAAGACAAATGGGCTTGGAAAGACGAATTTATTGTTCTGTGTAACACCCAGCTGTGCTGAGCATCACCGGTGTCAACGTCAATGCTTTCCGAGAAGACACAGCTTGTGTTTTATTTTCAGCCAGTGCCTAGCGTGGGCTCTCTGAGTGCCGTGTCTTCTCATGGCACATGTGAATTGATGCTTATGCCACAAGCCTGGCAACACGATTTCAGATCCCCAGGATACATGTCAAAGCCAGCTGCAGTAATGAGGATTCTTAACCCCAGAGACGCCACTGATGGGATGGAAATAGAGCCAGGGAAATTGAGAAACTAGCTGGCTGACTAGCCTGCCCGGAAGGAGAGAAGAGAAAGACTAAATCTCAGCTGTCCTCTGACCTCTAGTGTACCTAGGTGGGGGGAGCATCCCCCATCTGAGGATGTTAGCCTATCCTGCTTCCCAACTCTTTGCCAAGCAGGGTGAAATATTGTATTATTAGTCAGCCTTAATCTCTTCATTTATCTTACAAAACTTAGGTTTTTATACTCTAATGCTCTGGAAAACACTTTTTCCACAGAGTGTCTTTCTGAGAAAGCTAAGGTAGGTGAGCAGCTCCCTCCCCTTCCCCTCCCCCACCCTGGATATGGTTGTCCTTTCCTCCCTCTTCCATTTTCATGCTCTTTCCAAAGGCTCCAAAGGGTCTGCTGGGCACAGTTGGAAAATATTTGAGCTAGATAATCTCCAAGATCCAGTTCAAACACACTCTCCTCTCGGGCAGGTACCACTTTGCCCCTGGAGTGGTTCTGGAGTGGGCCTTTGAAGCTAGGCCTTCTGCTTGGGTTAGTGGTAGGAGGAGGGAAGATATTTAACACAGGAAGAGAAGCGACGTAAAAGACGCAGTGAGAGGAATAATCCCAGCTCTTTGGCAGAAGTTGTGTGGGATAATAAAGAGCTCTTTCCGACCAAACTCTACAGTCTGTAAGGTAGAGATGTGGGAACAAAATTTAGTACAGGGCGCTTGCTTTTCCTATGAGACAAGTGTTTTTCCTGGAGACTTTCATATAACTTAAAAAGCAAATAATTCAAAACAAATTTTCCCAAAGGGAGGGAAGTTCATTTTTGGAACTTTTAAATTTACAGTTATTTTAGTGTGTATTTGCTTTGAAGTGACTTTTTCTGCGTTTCTTTGATTAGTTTGCTGAAGGGCTCTTTCCAGCATGAATATTGGTGGCTGCTTGTTCTCCGGCATGCTGCGCTGCTGTGGACACCAAAGTGATTGCTTGGGAGTGTGTTTCTCAGCATGGCTGCAGCACCAAACAACAAACGGGTGTGTTACTGTGGCCGAGTGTGAAAAATAAGATGAGACTTGATAATAAACAGTTGCTTGGACTGTGCGTTCAAAAGTCCCTTCTGGAAGCTTCAGTGTTGACAAAAGAGGGTCTGGTTCCATTCTGCTGGTGCTTCGGGAGAGCAAGAACATAAACATAGTTTGCAGTTCACTCCTTTGTCAAAGTGTGCTGTTTGGGGGAGAATTTAATGAGCTGGGTGTCTCTCATTCATTTGAATTAGGTGTGAAGATTTCTTTAACCCTGTGATTTCAAGTCGTTCCTAATGTAGAATCACTTCTGCATGTTATTGAACTGGTTTGGTGATGAGGAATGGGCCTTGTTAATCTTTGTAGCCTTTAAGACATCTTAGCATTGTGCTTTCAAGAAATGTAACAGTTGTTAAAAAGGGATTGGCTAGGTCATTGGATAGTTTGTACTGGGAGGGAGTAGGATTAGATTGGAATTTCATAATTTATGTACTCAGGAGCTGTTTGCATGCTAACACACAAGGGAGGTGTGCATTAAGTCTTGTTGATTGTAGTAAGGAGGGGCCGCTTGTTTGTCTCGACTGCCCAGAACTAAAATAACCACATAGAAACTATATTAATTAAAACACTGCTTACCCCTTAGCTCTAGCTTCTTATTGGCCAACTCTTACATATTAATTTAACTCATTTCTATTAATCTGTATATCGCCACATGGCAGTGGCTTACTGGCAAAATTTTGGCATGTCTGACTCTGGCCGCAGCTCCTTTGTGTCTCCTCTGACTCTGTTCTTCTTCCTCCCAACATTCCATTTAGTTTTCCTTGCCTACCTAAGTTTTGCCCTGCTATAGGTCCAAAGCAGTTTCTTTATTCATTAATGGTATTCAAGCATACAGAGGGAAATTCCACATCAGTTGATTGCTTCATCAGGGGTGGCCTTTTCTAGCCTTACAAGTCTTAGTCATGTGTGCATCATCTAGACTATGAGGATGAAAGACAGTGACTTAGGAAAGGGGTGAGTCTCAAAGAACTAATGTTTGGGGCTCAGTGAGGCTGGGCTGACATATGGAAGAGAATGTGTGGAGTCATGAACACAGCCAAGAAGAAAAGTGAGGTATAGTGGAGAGGAGAGAGTGCACAGCCAGCTAGAGCTTGGTGACTCTCATGGCTCCATCCTGCTGTGCCAAGAGCCTAGGTGAAAAGTGGAAAACTCAAATCAATCAGCAGGATGACCCAAAAGTATCCAGATGTGCATTGACATCGGCGCCATCACCAGCAAGTTTGTGAGGGCCAGGTGGATGTCGGTCTTTCCACACTCTCCCCTCAAACATTTACATCCAGTCGAAGCTATCTTGGAGTAAAGGCTTCAATAACAGTAAGTCATGAAGGAGCTCTGTGTGTTGAGCTTCAAGTGATAGCAGAGAGAACGCTCCTTTCTGCCAAAAGGCCTTGAGAGCAATCCAAGAGCCTCAACTAGTTAGAGTCTGGAGATGACAGCCAATCTTCCATGTGAGCAATGGCTAAATCATTCATTTTCAAAAATATTTTTCTCTCATGCTCTGAAACAAAACCAAAACCAAACAAAAAAACGTGAAATGGGTTTTAACTAATAAAGGCCTCGAACATATATGAAGGCAGCTATAAATGAATGCAGTGATCTGGAATGATTCTACGGAGACCTATAATGTGATATTTAAAAACAAGTCTTACGATCAGGCATAGGACAAATGAACAGGCCAGCAGAAATGAGGCTACAGAGTCTTCGTCCAGGGACCCACTTTCTTGTTTAACTTTTTCCCTAAGTCCACAGTCTGTGACTTACATGTCCCTTACAATGTGCAAAAGACTGTTTTGTTTGGCTAACCTAATGCATCTTGAATGAAGAGCAGGAGAAAAGGCAAAGACCCTTAGCCTTTGGTTTGGCTGCTACCACACCATTCATCAGAACTTATTTCCAGGTCAGCACTGAGAATCCCAAGCCAAGCTACGCAACAGGGAGTTTAATAGGGAATACAGATTAGGTTTCTAGTCTGGGCTCAGCAATACTTGAAAGGATGTATAAATAAAGCAGAGAGAAAGCAGAAGTTCAGACTGCTGGCAATTAGAGTTCAAAGGGCTTTGGATGCAGAAGAACTCAAAGCCATGGGGATCAGTAATTAACATTGGAAAGAGGTTAGCTTAGGGTAGGACTTGACATTCTGGACTGCAGTTATTAGATGATTCTCCTGTTTGCTTTCTTTTCTCCCTCCTTCTGTCTCAGGTAGAAGGAACACAAAGCCAACATCCTGTCCTGATGGGGCTAACATTCCAGAGAGGGATTCAGGCAGCATACACACCAAAACTAAAGACAGTATATCTCGCACATGCTTGTGCAGGGGCGTGTATGTATCCAAGATCCTGTATTCTTGTGTGCAATTGCAGGGACATCAAGGCCACAATGCTTGTGTGGAGGTCATAGAACAACATTAGATTTGGATCCCCCAATTCCATGTTGTTTGAGACAAGTTCTCTCTGTTGTTCACCTCTGTGGATGCCAGGCTAGCTCCCCTAAAAACTTCCAGGGTTTCCCCTGTCCCCACCTCCCATCTCACTGCATTGCAATCATAGCCTGGTATTACAAATGTGAACAACTATGTGCCTGGGTTCAGGGCCCCATGTTTGCGCTGCTTTAACCAATGAGCCTTCTCCCATCTCCAATGTATCTCCTTTTTTATGTTCTCGCCATAAAGAATAGAGTAGGTTTAGGGAAGACAGATTAAGGGGGATGCCCCCAGAAAAGTGACCATTATTTTAGGGGATAGTAATTAAGTGCTTTGGTGGGTATGGCCCAGACTATAGTCTGAGGAATCTTTCGGGTAGCCTATAGTCAACATAACCTTCCCAGTGTGAACGGTATAACTCTAGACACAGAAAAAGGCAGCTTGACGATGGGTACCTAAAGACTAATAGAAATAATAAGTTCTAGTTTCCTACTGCACGGTGGCTCTCTAAATCCGAATGTCTATGAGAGAGGAAAGCAATTCCCCCAGACACTGAAAAGAAGGAAAAGGAAAAATATGTCCCCTCCATCAGTATATTTTGTATGCAAGTATTGAGCTACAATCTTAGACTGTATAAGTATGTGTGATTATACACACTAGTCAACAGCTCTAAACAAGGTATTTAAGAAGGTACACATGATTTGATTGATAGTCACATACTGTCTGTGCATATGTTATTATGTTGTCATATGGAATCCCATAAATATGTACAATTGAAATAGTAGTTTAAAAAAAATCTCTATGCTTGAAACAAACTAAACACAATCAATCCTGGGAGGAAAGAATCAATCTCTGTTTTGATTCAGAGCTAAAAAAAAATGCTATTTTTTAACTTTGGTCCAAACAGGTAGGGGCACGAGAATGGCAAGTAGTATGTTAATAAAAACAACTATTTTATTTTTAATTAAAATATAATTTACATATTATAAAATTGACCTTTTACATTTCAGTGGTTCTTGCATATTTATAAAACTGTACAATTAGCACCAGAATTTTATTCAAAAGCATTTCTTTTCTCTCAGAAAAGAACTTCATGTCTGTCAGTAAATGATTGTCCATCATCTCCTCAGATCCACTCCTGGCAACCACTAACCCATTTTTTTTTTCAAGGAAGTAGGTCTGTCTGTGCCAGACAATTCCTGTTGACAATACATTAGCAGATCTTCCATCGATGGCTTCTTTTGTTCAACATAGTGTTTTTAAAGGCATCCATGGTGTAGATGCATTGGCATTCCATTTCCTGATATGGATTCAATTTGTCACATGGTTATCCAATATGCTGCTTTTCGGCTCCTGGGTGATTGAGCAGTTTTCATTTTCTGAGTATGCTGACGGGTTCCACTGTAAAACTCTACAGTCATTTTCACTACTGTGTGTCTGTTCCTACGAGCGGAAATGGCTACTTTTGTTTCTATTTTTGTTTTCTTTATTATGAGACACTGCATAGCCCTGGATGGCCTCAAGCTTGCTCTTTAGATCAGACTGACCTCGAACTCCTGAAGGTCCACTTGTCTCTGCTTCCAGAGCGCTGGGACTAAAGGCATGTGCTGCCATGACTGGCTAGAGTTTTTATGTTGCATGGAAACCCCATGTTTACTTCTTAAAGAACTGACAAATACTCCCCAAAGAGGCTGCAGCAGTGGTGTTCTGACTAGCAGTGCACGGACGCTGAAACTCTCACATCCTCCCTCCCAAAGACTTCCCATTTATCTTCTTGCCCTCTGATTGCAGTCATAGTAGCAAATGTGAGCTGATGTCATGGATTTGGGGTTTTGTCTTCCCTCTTATGGGAGAAGGGAGCAGTGTCTCACATAAGCACAGCCTGGCTGCCAACTCATGATTTAGCCAAGGCTAGCACTGGCCTCCTTATCCTCCTGCCTCCACCTCCTGAGTTCTGAGATTACTTCACTACATCTGGTTTGCATTTTCTCAATGATTAATGATGTTGCATGTGTTTTCATGTATTTGGTGGTCATTGGTGTTTCTTCTCTGATGAAAAGCCTATAGAAGTTCTATGTTATTTTTTCTAAACAAGTCTATTGCCTTTTCATTAACATATTATAAAATTTCTTTATGTATTTTGGTGTTAAGCTCCTATTAGCTATATGATCTACTTTGAACTAAATTGGCATTTTATAGCTGCAGGTACTAGATTCATTTTTGTTTGTTGGTAGTGCTATGGCGTGTACCAGAACCTCATGTATTCCTGGCTGGGAATCATTATTTCTTGTTATCATTATTGTTTTGACTTCGGATTTTGTTTTGTTTGGCACAGGATCTTTGTATATGACAGGCTAGCCTTGAATTCACAACCCTTTTTCCTCAGCCTCCTGAGTACTGAGATAATGGGTGTGCCTCACCAAAGCTGGCAGCCACTAGGTTTTAATGAGTGTTCAGGCTCAAAGTTTCTTTGACCTGGTAGAGCACAGCATTGGTAATCCACCCTGATCAGATGACTTTGAATTGGTTCATTCTTAGTCTGAAATGGGTAACGTTCCTGTTTCTCCTGTTGTCATGGACCTGCACTGGTCATAAATATGAAAAACATTGGGAGCAACCAAAATTGAATATCAAGGAAGACACTCATGAATCCATAGGGTTCTTGAAGAAGTGCAGCAGGCAGATCGTGTATGGAAGGGTAAAGGAAGAGGGAACACTGGGAGAGCTGAGCAAGGAGCCACGGTGAAGACAAACCATGTTTTATTCATAATTTTATCTAGAGCCTAGCTTTGACCTTTGATCATAAATTAGATGTTATTCATTATTTAATTCGGCTTATTATTTCTCTTCCACAGTCAAATACATGGTGTCGTGATCCTACTGTGTAAGTCCCTTTTTGCAGAGAGATTTGAGGTCAAAATTACATAACTCATGAACAAAAGCTTTATCCCTAGAAGGACAGAGGGGTCATGAACCTACCTTTCATATTTTCTCATGTTAGATTAATAAAGGAGACTATGCCTAATCAAAGACCCAACATTTTTATAACCACAGTTAAAGCTACTCGGCGCAGGCTTTGATATGCTTGAGGCATCCACGTTGGGAACAAACCACAGCAGAATGGGGGAGGAGTGACAGGGTTGGAGATTTGTCTCCTGAGTGTTTGTCCTGTGAACACACTCTGTAAAACTGTAGCCTGTGTCCTCTCTAACCCTGTCAATCAAATCAGACATAATCTCAGATTACTGAACGAGCCATGAAGCTAGCTTTATGCAGATGGTGTACTATCTATCTAGTTTAAACACACAGTTTGTATACTAAGTAGATTATTGGAATATAAGTCTATTCACAGACAGGAACTCAAAACCAGTGGATATTGTTAAAATGCCACTTTATAATAAACCGTGCTATTGAGAAACATACAAACAAAAAGAGATACAGCATTAGTGTTGAGGCCAGGCTATGCCCTGTTCTAGTTCCTCCTTGTGTGAAGCAGTGTTGTGTGCCCTGTCCCAAGAGACACCATCTCAGCAGCAGGTCTGGACTCCAAACTGAAGATGGAGGATGATTGTCACTTCAGTGGACATGTGAATGACACCATCTGTCTGGTGCCACCAATGAAGCACAGACTGATAAAGGATTAATTCCTGGAAGTAGAAAGTGCACCCCCATATGTTAAAGCACATTGAGATCATATGAGCACATGGGCTAATTTAAATCATATCAGGAAAGCACCCAGGTTTAGGAAAGCCGGTGATGCCCTCTCCTGGAACCTGTGAAGGGGAAAACACATAATACTGCAATGGATGATGGTGACGTCACTGACCTCTCAGCTGACTACCTGGTGTATACTTACAGGCACAGGACATTCCAGTGTCCCACGGGCTTCAGCTTGGTTTGTCTCCACTGGAGACATGGCTTATTTAAATGGCCCTCTCTGTCTTCCTGTCTGTCCATCACCCACCCCTTCATCCTCCTCCTCCTGACTTTAACCTCTATGGCCTTACCTCATTTCTGTTCTCCCCCCTTGAGACACAGCTCACCTCTGACCCTGTGCCTGACTCCACACTCTTCCTTCTAGAAGACATCCAAAAGAGCTAGTTAGTTATCTTCCCACACAGCCTTCCATGAATCCCTTCAATTAGGCTTCTCTGAAACTCCTTGAATTCTGCTGTGGCCTTGCTGACCCTTGGTAGCCATGTGTAATCCACATTAATGCATATGTATAGATATATTTACTATATGATTTATAATGTGTGATCTGAGCGTTAATATCAGTAGTTAAGATGAGGGTAAAAGACTATTTCTTTGGCCAGCTATCAGGAGAAAGGGGGACAAATGGCTGCCAATAAAACCAACATAGCTTGTGAATTGACTCTAATGTAATAAAGTCTGGCATTATGGAAAGAGAGAAATGTGTCTGTTTGTGAGACAGTGTCCTCACAACAGTTTACCCAGAACTCTCCTTTGCAGAGACTGTGATAAAGCTATACCAACGATCTGTAAAACAGATAAAGAAATCCGAGTGAGAAAAACAAGGCATTGATTCAGCAAAGGCGGGGATTGAGATGTTGCCTGGAGCCTTTCTGTGGGATCATGTCCCATAGCCAAGTTCTCTTATCCAAGATGAACACATTATTAGCCAGCTGATTTTTTTCTAAAATGGCACTCAGCAAAATTAATGTGGAAGACATATGGCTAGGTCCTGTGGCCAAAGTCAGAATTGGGAAGTGTTTCCTTCCATGTTGTCGGCCTTCTAGTTTGAGAGCCCCTGGTGGCTGGAGGTTTCCTCCTCTCTATATCCCGTGCTCGGCTTAGCATTCCTTTGGCTCTTTCTGAATCAGTGAATAATATCTGCCTTTACAGCTGAGAGAAATCAATCATCTCGAGACTGGTAATATGTCAGCGGCTCCTTGCCCTGCCTACAGCACACACTAGCTGTGGGGACGGCAAAGAGCAGGCCCTACGCTTATCTCTGTCCACAAGAGTAGGGAGGACCTTTTCCTCACCTCTCTACACAGGGCTGCCCAGAGACTAGAGCTGCAGTCACTTATTGGACAGTAACTCTCAATCATTTCCAAGGTACAAGGATGCCTTCTTCTCTTGGCTATTAATTAATTTGTTTGTTTGTGTCAGCGTTACAGTACTTCATCATTGCCACAGGGGGAACCGTTGGCTTCATTTTGGTTTGGAGCCACTGCTGCTGAAGTTATTAAGCTAATGATTTATGTGCCATGTGATGGAGCAACCTCTCGTGCTTTCTAGTGGTTACTGTGTTTTGTTTACTGTTGATTACTGGCAGTTGTTATGCCACCAAAGGCCCCTGCCAGCTCTCTGAGTTTATGTATCCCTGTGGATCTTTAGTTACCCTGGTTAATATAGAAAACATTTGAATGCTTTAGTATTTTTAAAAATACCATAAGCTGTGAATTAAAGCACTGTGTTCTGCCTTCCAGGAGAAAGAGTTCAGTGAGAGCTAACAATGAGCAGCAAACGTGGCCGACCCTCTTATTGGCTTCTGGTTTTATCAAAATGGAAAGTCTGAGTGCTTTTCAGGAATAAGGGGCTGTGACTCCAGCTTTGGGCTATGAGATCACCAGTTTTTCCTCTTGGGTGCTGCACATTTTACCGTATTAAGGAACCAGTTTGCTTAGAACAAGCTGCACGTGTTTAAAGGCTACCTCGGATGGCTGGCAGCAGGACTCTCCTGTTTAGCCCTGGGGCCAGCCTCAGTGAAAGAAGCCTTTACAACCAGCCTGTGTGTTTTTGTTCTGAAGTGCTTTTTGTAACCCAAGACTTGCACGGGGCAGATGAACGATGGGCAGACACAAAGAAAGAAACAGTTAAAGAACGATGTGTTTAAAATGGCAGCATGTTTCTGTGTTGGGTGAGGGTGAAGCTCCCTCTATCCGGAATTCTGAGACACATTCCCTCACCGCATATAGAGCTCACCAGTTAGGCTAGTCTCAAGGGTCTGTGAGCCCCAGGCATCTGCCCACGCCTGCTTCTTCAGTGTGGCGCATGGTGTCACACCGGACTTCCACTTAGGTGCTGGGGGTCTGAACCCAGGTCCTCATGCTTGCCTGGCAAGCACTTTACCTGCTGAGTTATGGCTCCTTCCCTTTGTGACAATCTCACACAGTGCTCATATCTTGGCACTGAAGGAAAACATTCCTGCGGACAGCTGCCGGCCAGTCTGAACACCTCAAACAGTATACTTTGCTTGTTTCAGGCATAGCTTCCTGAAGGCTGCTGGCTACTGAACTCTGTCAGTCCATTTAGCTTTGCTTTGACTTCAGAATATTTCCTTCTCTCTCTCTCTGTCTCTGTCTTTCTCTATCTCTTAGACAGTTTCACACCTCAGCGCCTTAATCAGCCACTGCTGACTGGTCACAGGGTTCCTTTTCTCTGTGGTCTGATGTGATCCTGTCAAACAACCTTGGACCTCCAGCATCTCACATCGAGCACATCACAGAGCACAGAACAAAGATTTTTTTTTTTGACAACAGGTCTAGGTATGAAAACAAACCCCCTCAATCATTGGGATGTATGTGCAAAATCCAGCCCACTAAGCAGGGATTGAGTAAGTTAGCTTGTAAGCAGAGAGCCAGGGCCAGTCTCTACGGATGAGGAAAAAAAAATCTGTTCCCATGTTTTCAAGTTGTAATTTGAACATCTGCATATAACTTTAGTCCCAGAGAGTCCCTGGATGCCAGGTCTTCTGTATCAAAAGCTGCCAGACACAAAAGAGGAAAATGCATACAGCTGAAACACAAACCATGGTGTAACAATGGCTGTTCACTCCTTCTTAAAACTCTCTATTCTTCTGCATGCAGATGCTCACCTTGAGCAGAAATAACGTGGGCAATATCACAGCATGTGGAGACATGGGAAATATCTTATTCAGATAGCATCTTTCACTGGAAATGCTTGCCCAGGCTGTTAGGAGTTTTCATTTGTGTATGTTTTCATTTAGTCTTATAGTTACCGCCAC
>LOEQ01006391.1:14165-37105 GCA_001685075.1 Bramus lutescens | reverse complement strand
TCTAAGAAAGTAAAATTAAAACAACAAATTCGGGTGCAAATTACTCAGAAATGTCACTGATGGATTCAGTGCTGGAATTGTATCACTGGTTTAGAAATGGAATCCTATACTGCCACCTCAGAGAGCTGGCAAGTCTTTTCTGCTTTTAAAATTCAAAACGTAATTAAATAATGAATTGCTTCAAACTCTCTCTCTCTCTCTCTCTCTCTCTCTCTCTCTCNTCTAAGAAAGTAAAATTAAAACAACAAATTCGGGTGCAAATTACTCAGAAATGTCACTGATGGATTCAGTGCTGGAATTGTATCACTGGTTTAGAAATGGAATCCTATACTGCCACCTCAGAGAGCTGGCAAGTCTTTTCTGCTTTTAAAATTCAAAACGTAATTAAATAATGAATTGCTTCAAACTCTCTCTCTCTCTCTCTCTCTCTCTCTCTCTCTCGCACACACACACATACACAACAAAGCAAGCAGATGGAAGAAGTCACTAATGTTACAAAGAGCACACTCCTGTACCAGGTCCTTCTCTTCTGGAAAATCACAAAAGATAAGTTTTTTATTTTTTATTATTTAAAACAATTTTTAATTTAAATATATTTTGATCATGTTCTTGCCCTCTCCCAAGTCCTTCCATATCCTCTCCCCCTCCATATCCACCCGATTTTAAGTTCAGGATAAGACATTCTTTTTCTTTTTCTTTTTGGCTTTACATTTTTCAAATTTTTATTTTATTTTTTAATTTTTGAATTTCTTTTTGAAATTTTTATTTTTATTACTTTATAAATAATACCAATCAAAATTTCTACTTTCTCCCCTCCTCCCACTTCCCTCTTGCTCCCCCACTCAGTCCTAAGACATGGCAGGGTACCCTGCCCTGTGGGAAGTCCAAGGCCTTCTCCCCCTCCATCTAGGCTTAGGAAAGTATGCATCCTAATAGAATAGGATCCCAAAAAGTCGGTACATGTAGTAGAGACAAATCCCAGTGCCATTATCATTGCCTTCGCAGTCTGCCCCAATTGTCAGCCACATTCAGAGGGTCCAGTTTAATCCCATGCTCATTCATTCCCAGTCCAGCTGGCTTTGGTGAGCTCCCATTAGCTCAGGCACATTTTCTCAGTGGGAGGACCAACCCCTTGTGGTCCTGACTTCCTTGCTCATCTTCTCCCTCCTTCTGCTCTTCAACTGGATCTTGGGAGCTCAAAAGAGAGGGCTCACAAGTGATATCTTCCCCATGGACCAGTCACAAGTGCTTAGAAAGTCATCAGAGAGCCGTGATTGCCTATAACTTGCAGAAGCCACATCATCAAGCAAACTGGATAATTTATATCAGCAATGAAAAAGTCTTTCATCCTAAGATTTTGATAGCATAAGCAACGGGTCTTTCTTCACAAGCAGCAGGTCCATGGAAGTCTTCAGCCTGGTTTGGAAAGGTGTATTAGAAGTGGGTTAGACTTACTTATTCTACAATTCTGGGTGAAAGAGTTAATACAAGTGACAAAATTATTTGCATAACTGTTCAATTCAGCCTTGTTACCCATGAATGCATTTCTCATTATTATTTTACTAAAGCAGATTTAACCTTAAACAAACAATTCCTTCTTACCCATGTATTTGGTAAATCATTAGCAGTATTCAAGTGGAAAAGCACCATAACAATCCCCTAGTGTCTTACTTTGCTACTTGTGCTAAGCATCATAAATACTTAGAAAACAGCACAGAATTGTTCCCATCATTCAAAAAGTTTTAGTCCATTGGACCCCACAGTTAATCATGAGTCACAATGACTGTGCCTTGAGCATTTTACTATAATATCAGGGCTGGGACTAAGCTACTCGGGGCACTGTTATAATAAGTGACTATGTGACTATGGTCCTGAAACTTTTAATTGAATAGTGTCATAAAAATGAACCTGGTGACAGATACCACTTCTCAAAGCAGTTTGGTCTTGGACACAAATAACACTTTTTTTCATTCAGACTTGCAGGGCAATTCCTTTGATTTGTCTCCTTCCCCCAAAGGAGCCGTTAGCTTTGGTTGTAAGAATATCATCCCCGTGACCTATCTCTGATCTGTCAATGTCTTTCCTCCAAAACCTCAGGACTGCAGATCACCTGCCATCTCATCATTACAGATTCAGTCCTTGGAGTCTCCTTCTCTGGATCACTGATTTTATTTTTAAGTTAAATAAAAGTTGAAGACCAGTGATTAGACAAGAAGAATGACTTTTGCCTTTTTATTTATGTATATGTGTATATATCTGCATGTCTATATAGCAACATATGTGTTCAGTACCCCCATAGACGAGAAGAGGCATCAGATACCTGTAATTGGAGTTAGTTCCAGATGGTTGTGAGCCTCCATGTGGCTGCTGGGACGTGAACTTGGGTTCTCTGGAAGAACAGTCAAGGCTCTTAACTAGAGAGCCATCTCTCCAGACCTAGTTCAGAATATTCTTAGAAAACTTAAAATGGCATTAAATGTACGAAGTTTGCAGCAGTATGTTCATCTTTTCCTTCAATATAAATAATCTCTGTGACCCTACGTATAATAGAATATTCTTTTATTTAGTGGTTATGAAAGGAAAAGTTTACTTAGATAAATATTAAACATTGAGGTGACATTTGGTGGCAAGGAAAGCCCCCACAAGCACAAGTGTGTCATACTGTAGCATTGCTAATTTTACTGGAACCTTAGCTGACATGTTATCTTACGTTACTATGACTGTTATGAGACACCATGACAAAAAGCAATTTGGGGAGAAAGTGTTTATTTCATCTTATATATCTTATAAGTTTATCACTGAGGTAAGCCAGGGCGGGAACTCACGGCAGAAATCTAGGAACAGGAGTAGATTCAGAGGCCATAAAGAGATGCTGCTTACTAGCTTGCTCATCATGGCTTGATCAGTTTGCTTTCTTATAGCACTCAGGACCATCAGCCCATGGATGGCACCACCCACTATTTGGGCCCTCCCCATCAATAGCTAATTAAGAAAATGCTCTACAGGCTTGCCTGCCTACAAGCTGACCTTGTGGAGGCATTTTCTTAATTGAAGTTTCCTCCTCTCTTCTTTAGCTTAACCAGAAAGAATTGCATGACCCATCCTTAGACACTTTATCTACACACACTCCGTATCTCATACTCTCTCAAGTGCCCCAGAGGAAGCTTCAGTGTTGTAACTGGCATCTGGTCTCTCCAAGCTGCTATTCAATAGAACAAATTAAATATAGGCTGCAGCATTTCTCTCTTTGGTCTTTTCATACCCCCTCTTCTTTCCTTCCTTTCTTCATCCATGGAAATTGTCTGCTTCTTATGTTCTTGTGAAGTTTTAAGCTCTTTAATCAGCTATTACCAGTTTCACAGAGTTTCTGAATTGAAAAGAGTATCATTTTCTGGTTGCGGTGGTGCATACCTAGAAACCCAGCACTTAGAAGCAAAGAAATAGTGGATTTTGCCACAAATCTGAGACCAAGTTGGATTATATAAGGGAGTTACAGAGCAGTCAGAACTACATCTATGTAGAGATCCTTGCACACACACACACATACACATACACACACACATACATACACAAATAAAAGTAAAAACTTAAAGAAAGAATAAAAGGAAAGCAGAGACAGAGAGAGGAAGAGGGAGAGGGGAGGGAAGGAGAAAGAATAAAGGAAGAAAAAGAATAAAGAATTCACACCATCAAAATCCTTATTTTAAAACCACAAAGTCTCCTTTATAAGCTATGGCTGCTTTTCTCTATAGGGTACATCTAACATAAAATTAAGGCTGCCTATTACTTTGGCTTCCACTTTTTCTAAGACAATGTATTTCCCGTCAATACCTCACATGTTTAATTGGAATAATAATAAACACTGCTTTCCTATGGAAATTCAATTTTCTTTCTTTGCTCTGCAGCCTTTGAGTCTCTTCTGTGACTTGAGCTGGGGTTCGCATGTCTTGCTTTGCCTGTCCTGCAGTGTTTACATTTCTGCTGTAGCATCTCCCTACACCATGTTTAAATGTAAACAGCGGATATGTGTTTTCCTCTCTTGGAATGTCTAAATAACAGCTCTGCATATTACAATCTTAAAGATGTGCCGTGGCAGCTGCAAATAACTTTGAGAGAGATGCCTGTGTAGCCAAGATCACATTTCATCCACACGCTGGCCAACGGTGCTTGCTTTCTGGCTCCGGCTCAGCCTTCGTTTTGCAAACCAACTTCCTGCAGCATGAGAATTGATATTTTTTCTGGGCCAAATATTCCAAAGTGGACATCAATTGAGGACTTCTAGTGTTTTCCAGCTCTCCAGCTTTTAGACATATGAGCATCAAAAAAAGAAAATGCCAGATTGCGAATATCGAAGCCAAACATTTAGACAGAAAAGCCAAGCGTTTCAGTTGAAGCATGTGGCGCCAAAAGTAAACTGTTGCTAAGGGACCAGTGCTGCCAGGCAGTGGGTCAGCCTATAGCACCTGCTTTAGAGCCAACCTCGTTCATGTCTGTTCTACACCCCGAGAATGGTCCTCCGTGTTGAGGGGATTAGCTTCCTGTACATGGGGAGGTGAGGAAGCTAATGAACCCATGAAGATTCCACACAAGGGAAGTTAGACTTTACATTTTCTCCTTTTCGTTCTTTTTTTTCAGTTAGCATGTCTTCCCCTCTTTCGTTCATCCCCGGGAGATGGAGAGAGGGTTGTTTTTTGCACTCCTTTCTTCTTCCCCACACAGCCTTATCCTAACCACTTTGCCCACAGCTCCAGCAACACAGAACAGAAAATTGATTCTGAATTCGAACTACTTGACTTTGCTAGCTTGGTTTGGAGAGTGGCCTTTGGGAAGTTCATTTAGCTGGCTAAAGCAACGCATGTGCTATAATGCAGCTCACGTTTGGGCCTCACACTGGACACTGGCTGTGTATACTGAAATATGTCTCTTCTAACTTAATGTCGTTGTCGCGAATGTCTCTCAGCCTCAAAGGGACAGAGAAGGGCTCTGGTAATCACTGTCCTATTTGATGGCAAGAAAGGTCAAGGGGCTGTGCCCTGGCATTGCGGGTTGACAAGCAGACCAGAGAGAAGACAAAAGTGGTCTATGATAAGGATGACTGAGACAGAAGAGCTCGCTGCAGTGTGGCTGTGCAGGTGGACCTGGTCGGCGGGGTTCTCTGCTGTTGCACAGAAGTAGTTAAGAGAGGGGAGGAATCAAAGAAAACAACACTTTTGCCTGGAAAACTCAGTAGCCAGGAGAGCTATTGCCTGACAAAGAGGAGAGCAGGAGAAGGACAAGAGTGGGGAGGGCCTTACAGTTTGTCCCGCACGTCAAAAGCTCAGTATCTTTGTGGCATTATTGAGAGGTGGTGGGTCTTAGTTGATGGGGCTTGGTTGGAGAAAGTTAGGGTTTGTGGGTGTGGCCTTGAGGGCTTTCCGATCCACAGTATCCTCACTCTTCTTTTACTTCTTGGCCATTTTGCTGATCCCTCTGTTCTCTCTCACCATTGTTAGTCCAACACCACAGAGCCAATTGATTAGGAACAGGACCAATAAGACAGTCAACCTCTTGTCCTAAACAGAGGCTCTCAGGTATTCTGTCACAGTAAAGGAAGACTGACTGTCACAGAGGTTAAAAAAAAATGGAGAATTATGTTGGACATAGAAATTTCAGAATGTTTAGTAGATATCAGAGGACAGACTGAGTCTAGAAGGGCAGTGATGGGTAAATGTCTAAGTCTGGAAACTGGTAATGTTTTTAGTTGCAGGAGAGACCAGAGAAGGTTCTGAGCATTTTCGTAGCTACCAGAAAGTAACTATACTAGGAAGAGAATCTGCTTTAGATTTTAGATTTTTTTCCTCAGGGATTTCTTCAACTTTTAGCAATTATTTGGGTTTTTTGTTTTTGTTTGTTTGTTTGTTTTTGTGTGTGCATTTGATAAACTTGGTAATTGCGCCAGAATATGAGGGCAGGAATGCTTTTTTTTCAGTGTTGTGAGCTGTCTGTGTCTACAAAGAAGCACATTATCTAGAGTTTGAAATGCTCATATGTCACTAAAAAAGAGGCATCAGGCAAGATCCATTGACAGCTCAGTTAAGAGTGACAAGTGTGTGTGCGAGTTTGTTTATGTTTGTGCACGCATGCATGTGTGTGTGTGTTTGTTTATGTGTGTGCATGCATGCATGTGTTTGTGTTTGTTTATGTGTGTGCATGCGTGCATGTGTGTGTGCGTTTGTTTGTTTGTTTATGTGTGTGCACGCATGCATGTGTGTGTGTGTGTGTTGATAATTTTGTCCCTGAGGACAAACAACATGTAGAGAGGAGAAGAAAAACAAGCCAAAAGTTCTCAGGGCATGGAGATTTCTCCAGGTCTTGGCAGGTGTTATCCTTTTGCCTGGAGTGACCTTCCTCTGGCTAGCCCATGGTCACACCGTCCGTACCTCTCTCCTTCAGGTCATTGTTCCCAGGCAGCTTGATTTACACCATGGCCCCTTCCAAGGCTCTATGTAGCTCTCTGCTTTAACTTTCTTGATATTCCCAAGTGCCACATTACAAACGGCCTACTTCACCACCATTTGTTGTGTGCAGCTGTTTATTTTAAACACATATTACATACCAAGAGAACAAAACTGTCTTTTCTACCGTACTCCATTCATTGTTTTAAATCCAGTACCTACACCTACTGGGTCAAAAAAAATGCAGGGTATATATTCACTATGTGAGTGAAAAGCTTGAGAAACACAAAACAATGATGGGATTATTGTGGTTTGGATGTGAGATGTCCCCCTACTGGCCTGTATGTTTGGATGTTTGGTACCCAGCTAGTGATGCCATTGTATAACCCTGAGGAGGTGGAGCCTAGCTGGAGGAAGTGATTCTCCACAGTGACAGGAACAGGCCAGAGTCGTTATTTAGCCCTACTGCCTAAGCTGCCATTGCTTCCTTTGTTGGAGAGATGCAAGATGTCCCAGCAAATTAGAAATGGTTTCACACTGCCATGGGCCAGCTGTCGTGGACATGCCTGTCTCAGCTATCTCCTTCAGATGAATTTAATCTTTGTCAGGTGTGGGCCCAAACACATCCTCCCTCCCTTAACTGTCAGGCATTTGGTAAAAGTTATGATACAAATAAGAAATTTGGGAGATTCCAAATAAGCAGAAGTCAAAGAATTCAAGCAGGTCTGACCAGAGTGGAGCATCCAAAGAGGCTGCAATCCTTGATGAAGTAGGAAGAGAACTAACTGCCAGGGACGACCGAGGAAAGGCAGTGCTCCCAAATGAACGCAAGACTCAAAACCAGAGGAACACCACACTTCTCATGCTATTTGCTTCAAATAAGAAGATGCATTCTTTCAGATAAGAAGTGTAACCCCAGCTAGATAATAACATCAATTTTTAATTTGATTGGAGGGCAGACAGCATGCTCCAGACTTCTGTCTATAAGGATTTTTGTGGAGGTGAGGTTTTCACAATGGACGTAGGAAAGAAGGGAGGGCTACAGTCCTCACGCGATTGTCAGGGTTGATTCACACACCAAAGGAAGCTTGAATGGTTCTGACATGCTTCAGATACTCATCTGAACTCTGGTGGGGGCTCGTTAAGCCAAACCAAGTACAATGTACTGTTCCTCTCCCAAAGATGACACATTTTTGCCGATACAGTACATAATGATAAACCAAACATTGGTTACAGAACTCTCATGTCTGCAATACACGGTGCAGTGAAGATGAAGACACTGTGGAGGCTTTCCACCATGGTCATGTTTGTTAGAACCAAAATTAAATAGTCACTGTCATCAGGTATTAAACATGCAGAGTCTTCTCTGTACTTCCAAAAGCATTATTTCATTATTTATAATATTGGTAAAAATAGAAATTTAGGTTTTTGTGTATATGTGTGTATATATGTTCACATATGTGTAGACACACTTGTGCATGTGAGTCAGTGGTGTGTGTGTGTGTGTGTGTGTAGGCAGGCCAGAGGTTGACATCAGGACTTTCTCAGTTGCTGTCCACTGTATCTATTGAGTCAAAGTCTATCTCCTCTTTAGTGAACTTTCCATTCCAATGGATCTACAGGAAAGGGACATCACAGAAAGGGTAAGAAAAGTCACAGGGGGAAAGGAAGGGGTTGCAAAGAAGAAAGACTTGAAAGCCAGGACGCATCTAATTAGCAGCCTTTATCTAGGACTCTTGTCTAAAGCTTGCTAAAAAGTGAGGATTAAACCCTGTGGGAACCTCAGGGCTTCAATAAAGGGATTTAAGGCATTTCAGATAATTCATTTGTAAGCTTCCTGCTGAGACTTTAAAGCAGCTTTGAGTGAGGACAGCTTGCTTGCCCTCCTGCTCACTGGGTAGCCATACAGCTGTGTTTAAGAACTGTCCAGCTATCTGACTTCCCAAGTATTTCTGAGCATGGAGGATTAGGAGTGTGCTATGAACAGAATGTCAAGGGGCAGTGGTACACAGGGTGAGACAAAGCCCTGAGCATCTTCTTTCCCCTAAGTTGCTAAAATCATCCCATTAGTTCTGTTTTCTAAGAGAGCGGGCACCAGGCACCAGAGTTGGTCAGCTGCTGTGAATAGCATGGGAGATGCAGCCAGGACTGTCCCATCACGCTCAATCGTCCCTCAGTTTCCCACAGTCTGTCCAGTGTTCCTACTAGCAGCTGAAAAACTGGGTCAAAGGTCTGAGTAATAAAATTTAGGTAGTTATAAACCTTAAAGATGTGAACAGAGATCAGATAAAGGAGAGCTAATAACTTAGGCAATAGTTGAAATAGCTAGATTCAAAAAGAAAAAGGAAGTAAGTACCTGCTTCATATTTAGATCGCCACTATAATAATTCAAGTCACTTTCAGTTTAACGCCAGAGTATTCTCAGACATCCTACATTCTCCATCTCTTCTAGTTGTATAGTGGGTACAGTCATGTGCATGTGTTTTGTTGTATTTATTAATGTTTGGGTTTTATTTCTTTTGTTTTGTCTTTGGTCAGTTATACGTTCTTGAGATTATGTCAAACAATTTTACTTACTTTATATTTACTAGTCCGTTATGAATAAAGGGCCAGGTGGTTTTCTTAATGTTGTTTTAAATAGCATTCACCCAAATTTATCCCTCTTGTTCTGTTTTTCTTTTTCTATAAATACTTTCAGATCATTCAAATAATTTGTCATTTAGCCCACATTGTTGTTTTCTGTGTGTGTATGCGCAGACACATACTACACACACAGACACTTGATTTTTGCATTTTGAATTACCTACCATGGAAGAATCAAGAATCAAGGAGCTAGCTTCAGATGATTATAGTATTTGTTTTATGTTTATATAGTTAATATATAATTACATACTTTCCCATCTTCCTATTTTCCCTCCTTCATTCTCTGTCATCCCATCTCAATTCCCTTCCCAAATCATGGGCTCCTCATCTTTAACAATTATTGTTGCATATACATATCAATATATAAAACAACCAGCTGAGTCCATTCAGGGTTACCTGCATGTATGTTCCTAGGGCTGATTATTTGGTATTAGATAACCGACCAGGGGGTTGTTTATGGGAGACAATAATTCTCTGTCTTGCATTTGTAATGGGACTTTCTCTGTCCTGCCAACCAGTTCTCAAATAATGACACAGAGACTTATTATTGATTATGAAGGTTTGGTCTTACCTTATGCTTATTTCTAACTAGCTCTTTTCTAGTTATTAACTCATTTCTATTAATCTGCATGCTGCCATATAGCTTATGGCTCTTATCACTCCTTCTGAGCGTCCTGCTTTCCTTGCATCTGGCTTGTGACTCCCCTTTCTTCTTCCCAGTGTTCTCTTTGACCAGAAGTCCTGCCTATACCTTCTGTCTAGCTATTGCCCATTTAGCGTTTTATTAAACCAATCATAGTGACATAGCTTTACACAGTGTAATCAAATATCTTGCAATATTTTCTTTTTTTATAAATAAAAAGGAAAGGTTTTTAGTTCTAATATAGTAAAACCATGTGCACTAAGAACAATTATCAGGTAAGAACTACATTTACAATGTCCAGTCCATTTGTATTTGGCAATTTCAGAGAAAACACTTTATCATCTATCCTAACTTGATGAGTCCAAAGTTTTATACCTAAATCACTTTTCATCATAACTTGTATTTCCACCCCCAAACTATGTTTTTAGACCTCAAAACATTTTTAAACAACTTAAGTTTTAATGTTTCTCAACCTTACAAACTTTATATCTCTTATTTTTTTAATTTGGTAACAAGGAAAACTGTAACTATCTAATCTTTAACCCCATCAGAGACATGAGGAGGATATAATATTACCAGAGTAAACATCAATAGCTTCAACTTCCTAAACAAAAAAATCAACAGAAACATCCTGGCTGCCTGGACACTTACCTCAAGCTTTCTCTGCAACGTTGGGGCATCCATATTCAGTCTATGAACTTAAATATTTGACAGACTTTTCTATTAAGCAGGAATTTTTAAGGACCATCTTACCTCGCCTCGGCATAGTTTGGCAGGTACTTTCTTTTATGCTCTGCTTGTCCAATTTGGACAACATACTGTCAGAAGCTGAGGCAAGGACAGCCCATTGCTCAAATGGCTAGACTTGCCACATTGAAGGCAAACTCCATATGAAGGTTCTTTGATACCGATCATCTTCTTTTGAAGTAAATTGGTGCTTCCAGGAGTAGACATGTCTCACTGTCATTAAATGCTTTATGTTATTAAAACATTTTAAATACAATATTCTGTATGTAGGTCTCTGAAGAGTTTGAAGACCATCTATATTTAGAATTTCTTCATATGACCTAGAAAACATACCTAGCATGACTATAAATTTGATTGTAATAGATAACTATTAACCTGTATTTCTTTTTTATCCTAAATAGCTTTTAAGGACTAGAACTTTGCATTATATTGTTAAATGAGGTGCATAGGTACAATACCCTAAACAATAGTAGAAGCATATATGCAGTGCACAAAACAACTTTAAGTTTGTATCAATATGCAAACATTTACACCAATGTTAAATATTTGGTTGTTTATGCCCCTCAACCCTCAATTTATTCAAAGAATAAATAAAGAAAATATGGTACATTTACACAATGGAATATTGCTCAGCTGTAAAAAACAATGACATCTAGAAATTTGCAAGCAAATAGATGAAACTCAAAAAAAAAAACATCTTGAGAGAGGTAACCCAGACTGAGAAAGAAAAACATAGTATGCACTCACTCATAAGTGGATATTAGACATTTAAAAAAAGAATAACTAGGCTACAATCCACAACCCCTGAGAAGCTAGGAAACAAGGAGGACCTTAAGAGAGACATGCATGGATGCCCCTGGGAAGGAGAACTAGATAAGATCCCCTGCATAAATTGGGAGCATGAGGGGAGGGGAGGAGGGGTGAAGGAGAGAAGGAAGGACAACATGAGGGAATGGAATGATTGAGTTGGAAGAGAGACGGGGGAGAGTAAGAAAAGAGATAGCTTGATAAAGGGAATAATTATGGAGTTAGGGAGAAACCTGCTGCTAGAGCAATTCCCAGGAATCCACAAGGATGACCCCAGCCAAGATTCCAAGCAATAGTGGAGAGAGGGTGCCTGAACTGGCCTTTCCCTGTACTCAGAGTGATGACTACCCTAATTGTCATCCTAGAACCTTCATCCAGTAACTGATGGAAGAAGATGAAGAGATTCACAGCGAAGAATTGGGCCAAGCTCCTGGAGTACAGTAGAAGAGAGGGAAGAAGGATCATATGAGCAAAAGTGTCAAGATCATAATGGGAAAGTCACAGAGACAGCTAATCTGAGCTAGTAGAAGGTCACTGGATGGACAGCTGGGAAAACTGAATATGACTGTACTAGGCACTCTGACTTCCATTTTACAGTTAAGGCATTCCTAAAGTATTTAGGCTAGTTTAACTCATTCCTTCTTACAGTCTCCTGTCTCTCAGCAGCAATCAAAAATTTTAAAGACAATAAAACATCACATCGGATCCAGACTATGTTTATTTTCATCTTTATGTGGCTTTTCCTTTTAATATTAATGTATTCACTCTTTAAAGACTTCATCTTATTATTTCTAAACTATTTTTATGATGGTTTATGCACACTTCTTAAACAAAAATGTAACCTGTTTAGAGTTTTTCCCTGTCTTTACTAAGCATCTGCAACATTCTCTGAACACATGATACAAATCTTAAATTGCTTATGTCAGTGACCACACAGCTCAGCTTAATACATGGCACTGGCAGCTGGCTTCAGCCCACGTAGCTGCATCATTGGATGTCACTGAGTCTACCTGAGAAACTGCATTCATAGGAAATCATGTGTGTCTCTGTGTTTTGAACTTTTTTTTAAGCTTTCTCAGTTCTTATGTGGATATGTGTGACTGGACATTGGGTGCCATGTGTAGCAGGCTTTTTTGGACTGCCAGCTTCCAAATCATGACATAGAGACTTTTTATTAATTATGAAAGCTTGGCCTTTGCTTAGGCTTATGAGTGCTTATAACTTAGATTAACCCATTTCTATTAATCTATATGCTGCCACGTGGTTTACGGCTATTCCCTGTCCTCCTGCATGTTCTGCTTCCTCTCCATCTGGCTGGCAGCTCTGCCTTTCTTCTTCCTAGAGTTCTCTCTGTCCGGAAGTCCCACCTATACCTCCTGCCTAACTATTGGTCACTTAGCTTTTTTTCAAACCAATCACAATGACATATCTTTACACAATATAGTCAAATGTCCCACAGCACTCAGTTGTTAATTGCTTGTAGCTCTTCCTCTAGGGATGTGGCCCCTTGAGGTTCTTCCATTTACTTCAAGACGTCAACTGTTGTTGGATTTGTTCAGGTCTTTCTTTAGTCAGCCATGTTGTTCAAATGGCACAGTAACAGCAGGCTTCCTAGTCCTCTGTCTCTTGCAACCCTTCTGCCTCCTCTTCTGAGGTGTTCCCTGAGTCTTGGGTTCAGTAGTTGTGTTGTATTGTTGATGTATTGGGGATGGGCACCCTTCAATCAGTTGCGCTTTGCATTATGACCAGATATGGCTTTCCCTAGCAGATTCCATCTGTTGCGAAAAGAAGCCTTTTGGTGAGGGGCAAGACTTACCATTATCTGTGGGTATAAGGGTAAGTAGTCAGAGTGAAGTTAGGATTCATTAGTAAGAAGTGACAATGGTAAGCTCTCTTCTCAGGTCTGTGACCTCTCCAGACACAGGCAGATGACTAGATGTCCAGTACCAGGCATGATTTCCCTCCTGTTGAGCAGGCCTTAAGTTCAATTAGACAGCGACTGATTACCTTGAAGATAAAGTGTCGTCATTTCACCATCCTGGATACCTTTCCAGCCCAGTAACTGTTAGAGTTTGTAGGCTTTATTGCTTGGGTAGGATTGCTGGCTGCTCCTCTCCTCTAACAACTTGCACAGTCTAATCTGATACTACTATTAGAGCCACTCGTCAGGGATGAGACCTCTGAGTCAGTTTCAGCTTGACTTCTCTAAGCCCTATATCCAAAGCACATCTTGCTTCAGCAACAGGGTCTTGCCTCCAAATTCTGGGAGGCAGCCGCAGGGAAAGGTGGCAGCCGCTATTGTTTTTTTCTTTAGGGGGAGGGGGTATTCTCTTAGATTCCCCTGACTAACAACTTGAGAGAAGGTATTTCTTGCATGGTACTAGAGGTTTTGTTAGTAGTTCTAAGCTCTTGGGGGTAGTTTTTTCTAGGTTGCTACAGCAGTGATTCTTAACAGAGAACCACAAAGTATTAGTCATTGTGTGAGCATATGTTTATTTCTAGATTATAAATCTATAGATTGGCTTGCACTTCAGGTTGTAGGTTTACTTTTAAATCTGTTCCATAGTTACTCTGGGTCTAGGCACTCTTCTAATGACAAAGTAAATGTAAACCATCATGGTAACCCACAAGGACACATGGGAAACTCAAACCTTTTCTGCCTTAGTTACATAGGCCCAAGGGCATCAGATGCCTTGGTGTCTATCAAGGGTGTCAGAAAATAACAATGAATATTTTTTTGAGCACAGATATAATCTACCACCAAAATTTTCCTGCTTCCCCCTCCTCTAACTGCACTTCTTCTAACTCCCACCACCCTCAATTTACTATTATCGTTGGGCTAATGTTGCATTTTTTGCAAGGCCCATAGTGTTTTATACTCTTAGGTCTATTGTCATGAATTTTCCTCTTCACAGTACATCCTCTTCTGAGCTTATCATTTCTCTAATTATTAAGTAAATTATTTTTCATTTTCTTATTTTTTTCTGCTTAATCCCTCTTCCCAGTAATAGGAATTGAGCAGATGAGAGCACCCTTGTGCTATAGCCTAGTCATATTCGCTTTTTGTTTGGAGACAGAGTCTTTATAAATTTCTCAGGCTGTTCTAGAGTCACTGTTTAGCCCTGATAGTCTCACAGTTCCAGTCTCCCTATTCCAAGCGTTCCCAGATAGCTGGAATGGCAGGCCTGTGCTCCAGTGCCCGGCTTTTCCACATGTTTTTAAGTTCTGAAACGGTTCTTGCACTCTCTACCAGCACTCCGCGTTTCTTCGGTGTTGTTTTTCCCACGGAATCCCGCCCTTGTCTGATTGTTCCAGGGTCAGCTGGCTGCCTGCCACCTGTCGGGGCCCACAGCTGTCCTCTCAGTCTTCAGTGGTCCCCTGTGGGTTCCTTTCTTCCCCTGCGCTGTCAGAGCTCCCATTCCCCAAGTCCACGGACATTTCCTCTTTGTTTACGTCCTCACTCTAACGAATAACATTTTCTGGGGAATTCCTTTAACGATTGCAATAGAGATAAAAATTTGAGACTCTGCCTACTTAAAAATATCTATTATTGCTTCCAATTCTTAAGTTAAAATACAATTGCATCATTTTTTCCTCTTCCTTTTCCTCTCTCCAAACCATCCAATGCATCCACCACTCCCTCCTCCTTGCTCTTTCAAATACTTCACCTCTATTTCTTTAATTATTTTATAAATGTATATACACATATATGCATATATATTCTTATTTGTGTATATATACACACACAACCCATTCATTTCTTATAATGTTACTTGTATGTGTATCATATTCGGGCTCACCACTTGGTATTGGATAGCCAATTCAGGGTTCTTCCCTAGGGAAGAGTGTTTCTCCCTTGATCAGCACTCCTTGGCAATTGCCTGTAGCTCTTTGTCTAAGGTTGACGCCCCTTAGGCTCTCCCCATCTGTGTTAGCTTGTCTGCTGGTGCCATCCTTGTTTATGTCTCTCTTTTAGCACCACACTTAACTTTCAGCTAAACTAGACCTGAGTTTCTAGAGACTCTTTTCCTTCAGGACATCAGAAAAATTTACTCAGCCATTACTACCTTTTATTAGTGTTTACAAAAAAAAAATTAAACCAAATCCTGTGTCTTATGACCACATAGCTCTCTGTTCCTAATCCGCTCTCTGTTTCAATACACTGGAAAGTCATCTCTCTGAGTGAGACTCCATTTGAAAATCCTTTTCCTGGATTCTGGAAGGTGTCAGGAGTACCAAAACTCCTTAGCAGCTTTGGGTGTCTCTGGTTGGTAGCCTATGGTCTCATTACTCAAATCTCTCTCTTAAACATCCACGTTTCATTTTTTGATCTATGTTCTGTGAATATCATCACCTCTATTGAGCCTCAGTTTTAAAGTTGTTGTTTTTTCATTTTTTTCAATTTTCTTTCAAATTTTATTTTCTGAAAAGTATTTAAACCTCATTCTATAAAGATTCATTTCTATCATAACTTTTAAACTTTTGTGAATATAATTTTTTCTCTTATATCCACCTGAGGACGGTGATGTTTGTGTTCTCTATATTTAATTTTTTAATTGAAATATAATGTATATTCTGCAGAAAGTATGTAATTTGCTTTGTAAAATACACCCTAAGGTTAACAAACAGCAGCCAGAAAGAACCCTGTGTTGTTAACAGCCATTCTTGATCCTTTGTCCCTAACTCCTATCAACAATCTTTCTGTCTCTATGCCCTTTCTCATTGTTGATATTTTATAGCAGAAAAATATACAATATAGACTTTCGGGGTTGCCTACTTTCAGTTAACAAGGTATTTTTAAGGACCATCTCGGTGATAGTGTGGTAGCACAAAGCAATACCATATTCCCTTTTGGTGGTCAAATGATACTCATGGAATGGCTGTAGTACCATTGTTGATCTGTTCATTCATAATGGACTGGTAAGCGGTTCCTCTTCCTGCTATGGTAAATGATTCTCCTACTATCATTCATTCACAATGTACTGTACTAATACATGTATTAAAATACTTGAGTTTATACCTATGCAGGGAATTTCCAGACCCTATGATAACTCTACAGTTTGCTTTTTGAAGATTTGCTGAACTATGCTCTGTGAAGAAGCATGATCAAATCACATTACTATGATGAAGGCATAATTATAAGTCCTGCACAGTATTAATCCACATTACTATGTCCCTTCTCTTGCAGTATGGCAGTCATCTGACTGTGGAAAAGGTGGGTGACTTAATTTTCATTTTTCTAATGCATAATGTTGTTGGGGGGCATTCTCCAACAACCAACTCTATATGTATTTGGAGATAGGCCTATTTATATCAATTTGCGTGTATTAAGACTAGTTTGTCTCTTTTATTGTTGAATTATATAAAACATTTCAGTATATTCTAAAATTAATCCTCATTCAAGTTACATGATTTGTAAATAATTTCCTTTATTCTCTGGGTTTTTCCATCTCTTTGAGTAATATCTTAGAAACACAGATGCTTTTCATTTGAAGTGCACTCTTTATTCTCTTTTATTGCTATATTTTTGGTTCCATATCTCTTGAATGTTTGCCAAATTCAGGGTTCTTGTTGCTTTCTTCTGATTTTATAGGTGCTATTATTCCATGTAAGATTCTCATCTAGTTTGAATTAAGTTTTATATGGTATAAAATACAGGTCCACATTTATCCTTTTACATCCATGTGTATGCAGTTGTTGCTGTGCTATTTTTAAGTTATTTTTCCCATATGCCATTTGTAAATTATCTGATTTTAGTGCCCTCCTCAAAAACTAATTGTGTGATATGATGTTAATATTGGTTGTCCCCTTGACAGGATTTGGACTTACTTCAGAGGCAAGTCACTTGGCATGCCAATGGTGAGCATTTTCCTAAATTAGCTTAACTAGGCTGGGAAGAAATGAGTAGCAGCATTCCACTGGCCACGGTCCTGAGATGCATACAAGGAGAAAGCGTAGCATGAGCCTCCATCTCCCTCAACTTCCTGGTTGTGTGTACAGGGTGACCAGCTGCTTCTCACTCCTGCTGTCCTGCCTTCCTAGCACGATATCCTCTTACACTGTGAGCCAAAAGAAACCATCAGGTATTTGGTCACAGCAATAAGACAAATAACACAAAACATTAGCCCCAAGAGAAAGGGCTGTTGGGATAAACTTGACCTCTTGTTTCCTGGGGATTTGGAATTGATTCACATGAGAAATGCAGAAGAGTTTGCAGCTTAAGGGTAGTAAAAGTGGAGAGGGTGTGCTAAGAAGCTATTGTAAGATTGACTTCACAGCCAGAAACAAAGTTTAGATATTTTCTTGAGACTTTTCTCTTCTACTTGAATTGATTGAAAAGCCCATATATGAATTTAATAGGCCATTCCTCAGTCCTGAAATACTCTGGCACCTCTTGTAGGTAGACTAAATGAAGACTACATGGAAAGAGGGAACTTAAATTAAGGAATTGCCTCCATCAGATTGGCTGTGGAAGTGTCTGAGGGGTATTTTCTTGATGCCAATCAATGACAGGGGGACCCAGACTACTGTAGGTGGTGCTGTCTTGGGAAAGTAGACTTTGGTTGTCTAAGAAAGATAGAAAGGAGGCTGCGTATAAGTCTGAGGGTAAGCCAGTAGGCAGTATTTCTCCTGGGGCTCTGCTGCTATTGCTGCCATACGGGAGTTCATGCTATGCCTGAGTTCTTGCCTTAGCTTCTCTCCATGATAAAGATGATAAACTGTAGCCAGTAAAATGTAATAAACCCATTCCTCCCCATGTTACTTTTGGTTGTATTTCTATCACAGCCACAGAGAAACAAGCTAGAACCTTTGGTTCCTAAGAAATTCACAGGAACGAATTTGATTTCAAATTCCGATAAAGACTTAAGTTTTATTTAATTTCATCTTTTCCTGTTGGCAAAAGTAATGAATGTAAAATATGTTCATAGCTCACGTGTCCTGTGTTCTTACCAAAATATGCGAATCATAGCTGGAATTCTACAATTTGGAGCAAACAGGAATTTGAATTTGTAAATGTAATTAACTGTGGAGCAGTGGGGGAATCGGGCCAGGAGTGATAAGGAAATCTGGAGGCTTGCACTCTTGCACACGCGGTGTTTTCAGTCCTTCCCAGTCCTGGCATCCTGTATGTTCCGCGATGAAGCACAGTATGGAAATTTGCCTCCTGTCTGTTCACATTTACTGTATCTACTGGGAATGCTAAGGAAGTGGGTTAGCAACACCAAAAGAAGGTTCCCTGCAATCTTTTCCAGACTATGCACAAAATAAGCAGTGACAGGAATTAAAGGCCACAGAGGAAGGAGCTTCCAGTCCTATAACCACTATAACTGCGCCTTTCTGATAAGGAGAGGAAATGAAATTAAGTCGCCAGGCTGTTAGCAAACTCTGGAATTGTTTCAATGAGGGTCTTTGCTGTTTATCCTTTGGCATGATAAAGTCAAACAAAAAAAATACAATCAGGGTTAATTCTAATTTGGACACAGATGTTAGCTAACTACTTGTGGAGTGGCAAGCAGATTAGCTACAAGTCAAGAGAGGCAGCAAGTGTCAAGCCCTCCCCACTATAAAAAGGAGCCAATAGAGAGACTAGACACCGGGTGACATAGGACTTGATTGATTTTTAAATATTGTATATAGTTTCTTTTCATATTTTACGCACGATAATTTACTGTCTCCCTTCCCTTTCTTAGTTTACCTGTGTCTTTGCTGTCTGCAGTATAGAGTTTAGAACCTTTGTTTAATTCTTCCTGACACTCAAATAAAGAAGTGAATACATTTTGTGTTTGTGTGAATCATAAATAATGTGCAAGTGTGTATGGGCATGTGAGTATGTGTCTACATTTCTGAATTTTGGTGTAGAAGGACCTGTGCCACAGTGCCCATGGGAAGGTCAGAGGACCACTTTGGGTGTCTGTTCTCATCTTCTGCTTTGAGACAAGGTCTCTTTTGTTGTTGTTTTCCCACTGTTTTCCACAGGCTAACTAGCAACTATCTGGGGAGTCTCTTGGTTACACCTACCATCTCTTGCTATCAGCCCTGGAACTAGGTAGACAAGCTACCTGTCTAGTTTTACATAGGTTCTGCGGTTTCAATTGTAGGTCCTCATGATTGCACAGAAAACACTTCCATTCGATGAATACATTTAAAAATACTAAAGTGTGCAATGGAATGATTCCATGTTATTTATATATATATATATATTTCATATTTAGCATGCTTTTGTTTCCTCCTTGAGTTGAACGTAGATCATTCCTACTAAGATATCCATTGATTCTGTTGTTGGTCTCTCATCTTGCAAATTCTTAAATTTCATTAGGATTGCTGTACTCTGTTCATGAGTTGTTTCCCTATAATATGAATGAAATAGCAAAAAAAAAACCCTGCTAATTTTATTCTTCTGCTCAATATATAACATTTCTTTTGTCTGTTGAAATGCCTGTCACTGTTTCTGTCTTAGTTACTTTTCTATCGCTCTCATAAAACACCCTCACAATACCCACTTAAGAGAGAAAGGGCTTGCAATATCCCACCACTGCAGAGTGATGGGGAAGGCAGACCTTAGGTAGGGAAGGCACAGCGGCAGGAAAAGGAGGCGGGTCACATGGCTTCCATACCCGGCAAGCAGAGAGCACTGAATGCAAACTGGACTCAGACAGCGTTCTCCATTTTATACAGCCCAGGATTCCTGCCTGTGGAAATGTCTCACCTCCCACAAAGAGGGGTCTCCCACATCAGTTAATGTAAAAGTCTTCCTATCTCCCAAGTGACTTTAGATTCTGCCGACAATGAACACATCACAGTAATGAAGTTACAGATTTCAGGATGAAAAAGTGGACTCCAACAGCCTCATGGAGACCAGAGACTTTTGTCCCTGGACAGGTCTCTGAAGTTCTGAACTGTGGAGTCAAAACATCTATCACTATACTGTTACGTTGGTGTTGGTTTCCAATAAGCCCTGAAGGAAATCTGGGAAAATATACCTGTAATCTAGAGTAGCTTTGATCCTGAAAACCTATGGAACCAGAAAATAAAAAATGAGTGTCCCCTCCCCGCCACACACACACTAATTTTCTAGGCTGTCTCTCTACTTCTATGATAAACACTACTACCCAAAAGCAACTTGGGAAGGAAAGGGGTTTATCTTACACTTCTAGTAAGAGTTCAACACTGAGAGGAGGCAGAGTAGAGACTCAAGGCAGGAGTGCAGAAGCAGGAACCTGGAGGACCATGGTGGAACTCTCCTTGCTGGCTTCCCATGGCTGGCTCTGCCTACTTTCTAACAACCCAGGATTCCCTGCCCAGGGGTGGCACCTTCCTCAGTAGGCTGACCCTCTCACATCAATCACTTGTCAAGAGACTGCCCCACAGACTTACCACCAAGTCAGCTGGATGGAGACAATTTCTCATTGGATGGATCCTCTTCCTGGGTCACTCGTGTGCGTCAAGCTGACAAAATCTAAGCAGTGCTAGTGCAGAATCAGATGTGACCAGGCATGACATACTGACATAGACTCTGATGCCAGGGCTCAGGAAGTTGATGCGGGAGATTCAGGAGTTCTAGACTACCAGCGTTATCTCAAAAACAAAACAAGCAACCAAAGCCAACAGTGTTCTTCCAGCTGCAATCTCCCACCCTGAGACAGTAGGCACAGAGGTGACAGCCGAGGTCCCCAGAGAATATTTGTTCTGATAAATAATACTTTACCTCTATCTGTCCCTACCACTTTGTATATTGGTAACATCACACTTGTTCTGTGTTTTGATAAATAATACTTTACCTCTATCTGTCCCCACCACTTTGTATATTGGTAACATCACACTTTTTCTGTGGTGCCAAAGATGCAGGTGTACAGAATGGTGTACAAATGGTATAGGGGACCAGGTACATGGCTCCCTCTGATTGACAGCTCTCAACTTCCTATCCCACAAGCTGAAGTTTCAGAGTCACATTGTGCCTTCACACGGGACAGTGTTAAAAGTCCTCCTCCTTCACCACTCTGCATATACCCCCCCAAAATCTAAATACCAAGTATGTATGAAAAGATCATCTAAATCCTAAAACATGATGCACTGTATGAAAAGTTTAAACTCCTGCTTGAAAAGATATAGCAGAAAATGGAAATGGTACTCAGGAAAAACCAATGCACTGTCATCTGCATAATATGCCTCGATTGCAAAGCACAGAAAGTTGTGGCAGTAGCTGGGCTTGTTTTCTTAGATAATAAGTTTGTCCCAAGTTTATGTATAAAGTTGTCATGTGGACAGATCAGGCTAGGTCATGACTCAGACTCTAGTATGAAGTCCTAACTTTGCCCGTGCCTTAAAGTCAGCTTGACAAACAACAACAGCAAAATAGCATCTTATTTGATTTATTTTTAAATAAAATATTTTTAATATTTTTTTGCCTGAACTTTTATCTTGGTTATTGACAAGTGGATTAATAAATTATAGGACCCCCAATATATAAAGCAAAACCAAGGCACAAAGTGAGTTCAAAGTCCCAGGAAGCAGGTCTTTCGGAATTTTCAAAGAAATGACAGACTGGACTCCCACCCTGACCGTGGACACTGGGTAACTACAGAAAAACACCACTGACTCTTTGGTTTCAAAATCAACTTATTTCAGGAAAACAGCTAACTTCCCCATTCTGCCCCTCTACCCCACCCTCTTTTCCTAGCCACACAGTTGACTAAGTATGTATTTTTCTCACTTGGTGATCACAATTTGAATATCTGAATTATAAATATTTATGAGAAGGGAAGTATGCCCTGACATCTCGTAGATTTTAGTTGTGTGATTGCTTACCAAACTGATTGTATATGGCCCTATAATATCACAGGTCAATCTTGTCCTCCCTAGTGACTTCAGCACTAAATTCCTGGCTCCAGAGAGATGTTGCTACAGTTTTTCTGGGTTTTTATAAATAATTTAACATCTTTATCTTTGCTTATAACAATAGCTGTGCCAGGAGCTCTACTGTTCTAATTCTATGGCCGGCCATGGCAGCTCAAACCCAATAGTCCTTTTCCTCACCCAAAGAGGAAAAGAAATCAACTTCTAATTGTTCAAGTTCAAATGGGCAGAATCAATGTCCTCACCTGACCTCAGTGTATTGTAACGGTGTTGAGAGGCGGGCTAAAAGCAACATACTATTGATCCTACAATGAACTAACCGTGCTCCAAGCATGGTTTGTGACACTTTTCAAAACTGAAAAAGACAGTTTACAGTTACAAAGTCAGCTTCACAGTAGCCCCAAATAGCCTCCCTCAAAATTCCCACTAAAATTCATATGCAGGGAAAAATGTGAAAATTCTTCAACGTCAAACTCTTGGACTGACCATCAAACTATTTTTAGATATGAAAGAAATGCCTTCTATCCAATAAGGCTTCTTTAATGCCACTAAGAGCACTTCAATGCCCAGGCATGACAGGATCTTGGGGCGGGGACATCCTTCTCCAAATATCTCCCTCCTGTCATGCACTGATTACTATACCCAGGTTCCTAAAGAAAAAGGAGACAGTATGCCAGAATAGACAGGCAAGGTAAGCAGAGGGATGGGAATTCTATGTAAGGACCAGAAAGAAGTATTTGAGACTTAACTATCAGATGAGGAAACGGGACTGAGGAAAGAATCTCTCTCTCTCTCTCTCTCTCTCTCTCTCT
>LOEQ01006391.1:0-14086 GCA_001685075.1 Bramus lutescens | reverse complement strand
TATGTGTCATGCCTATGCGATATATGTATGAAGCTGGGTTCATGTGCATTGTGTGCACTTGCATGTGACGGCCAGAGTATAGCAGATGGGTGTCTTTGATCCCTCTGCTTTGGCGTTTGGGGGCAGGGTCTTTCACTGATTTGTAGATTGCCTGGCCTTAGATTCTAGAGATCCACCTGTGGAGTAGGGGTGGGGATAGAAATGTGGGAGTATGGGGGTTGGGTGGCATTCTTAGGAGGTGTGGCTTTGTTGGAGTAGGTGTGGCCTTGTTGGAGGAAGTGTGACACTGGGGGTGGGCTTTGAGGTGCCATATAAGCTCAAGTCACACCCAGTGTCTCAGTTCACTTTCTGTTGTCCTCCTGGTGCCTGCACAAGATGTAGAACTCTCAGCTACCCCTCCGGCACCACGTCTGCCTGCACACTGCCATGTCCCACCATGATGATAATGGACTGACTCTCTGAACTATAAGCCACCGCAACTAAATGTTTTCCTTTATAAGAGTTGCTGTGGTCATGGTTTCTCTTCATGCAATAGAAACCCTAACTAAGACAGAAGCTGGTATCAGGGACTGGGGTATTATTGAGACAGACCTGACCATGTTTTTGTTTTGAGGAATTTGGACTTGGTACTTTGGGTTAGGAAAGCAGTGGAATGCTTTAAGTACTCCTTAATGGGCCATACTACCAGGAGCATGGAAGACAGCGGTGCTGAGAATGATTTCAACTGTGGGGGCTGGCCCAAGAGGTTTCAGAGGAGAAGAATACTAATCAATGGCCTAGAGATTGTTGTGATATCTTGGTGAAGACTGTGACTGCCTTTTGCCCTTGTCCAAAAAGTCTGCCTGAGCCTAAAGTGAAGAGGTGTGGATTAATTCTGTGGGCAGTGAAAATCTCAAACCATCCTAGTACTGACTCTGTAGTATGGTTATTAGTGTTGTCTCTGATGAAGATTTATAATGAAAAGGAAGAAGCTGAGCAAGAGAAAGAAGTAAAAACTGTACAACTTGAAGAGAAAAGAGCACCAGAAGGAGGAATGGAGCTAAGTCCTGGGTCCATATGGAATAAAGGGAGTGGTGACCTCAGTGCAAGACCCCAACTTGTGAAAAGGAATGAAAGAAAAGCCTAAAACAAGATGTGCTAATCGCACACCTTTGATCCCAGCACTAGGAAGGCAGAGGCTGGCAGATCTCTGAGTCTGAGCTAGCCCAGTCTACAGGTCCAGGTTCAGGATAGCCAAGCTTACACAGCAAAGGGAACCATCAAAAAACAGAAATATGGTGAAGGTGTAACTGAACAAGAGGCCATGTTCCAGCCCCAGCAAGCAGGAGAACTTGGCAGCTTCTGCCACAGGGTTCTGGAGTTAAGGATAGAAGAAAAGGGGTTATGGAATTTACCTCTATGATTAAGGAAAGTGCCAAGGCCAAGCATATATCAGGGGTGTACTTAAATGGAGACCCAGAGAAGTCATTGTATGAAACTGTGAAGGAGAAGTCTAGATCGTTTTGGAGACCCTAAGATGCTAGAGATGCCAGAGTCTTGGGATACCTGCCAAAGAAAGCTGCAAACAGGGAGTAGAGCCAGAACAAGAGAAAGCCGTGTTTCAGTCAACAAGCAAAAAGGAGTTGGAGATCTGAAGAGCATTTTGACATCAGACATGGAGACGCAGAGTTTGGAGTTTGCTTTGGTCCAGTATTTCCTCACTAATGCTCCCTTCTCTATATTTTGAAATGGTAATGTATATCCTGTGCCATTGTATGTTGGAAGTGTGTGATCTGCTTTTTTGTTTTGACTTTACAGGAGATTACAGTTAAGCGATTGCATGGATCTCAAAGGAGATTTTGAACTTTATACTTTTAAAGAAGTTTGATTCTGTTAGAGACTAAGGGAAATTTTGAAGTTGAACTGAACACATTTTTGCATTGTAATATGGCTTCAGGCCTTTGGAGGCCAGTCAGGAATGTGGTGGTCTGAAAGAAAATGGCTCCCAAATGAAGTGGCACTGTTAGGATGTGGGGCTTTGTTAGAGTAGGTGTGGCTTTGTGGAGCTGTGTCACTGTGGAGATGGAGGTCTCACATATGCTCAAGTCACACCCATCAACCCAGTCCTCTTCCTGTTACCAGCTCAAGATGTGGAACCCTCATTACCTCTCCAGCGCCATGTCTGCCTTCGCACTACCCTGTTTCTCACCGAGATGATAATGAACTGAACCTCTGAACTGTAAGCTATCCCGAATCAAATGTTGTCCTTTATAAGAGTAGCCACAGTCATGGAGTCTCCTCACAGCAATAGAAACCTACCCTAGACACCCACCAAGCCCTTGCTTCCCCGTGACAGCCTTTTAAAGTGGAGAAGAGGAGAGGAGCAGCTAGTGCAATGACAAGTGTGAACCATGGCTAGTTCAACTTCCCGCAGTCCACAGGCAGGAGAGAGCCACTCACTCCATGGTAGTCCCCTGACTGCTGCATGTGAATCATGACTCATATGCGCGTACACACAGACAAATACATACATGCATAAATAAATGTTTCAAAAAGTCAAACAAAATAGAAATCACTAATATTTTAAAACAAACAAAAACCTTTGTAGTTCCTCTGAGAGAAGAAAAGGTGTAGGTCAGAAATGTAGTTCTGTATTATAGGCCCTCAGTGAAGGAATAAGTGAAGAGAATATTTTAAATCCCTTTTATTTTTATCATCTTGCTCATCCTAGCAGTTCAATGATCTTTAATATGCTTTAAATACCCATATCAAAGTTTTCCAGAGAAAGAGAGCTGATTGAATATATAATATACATATAATTTAAATAATTTGTATAAGAGAAACCATATTAGATTGTTCAGATGACTACAGAGGCTGTCGATTTTTCTGGTGACCTTCTGAAAGTGGGGGGCATGGGAAGCCAATTTTGGTTTAGTCCCAAAGCCCTAGAATAAGAGAGGTTGATGATACAGCCCCGATATAAAAGTAAAGACCCAAGCCTATCAGGAGGACTGTAGGTACGAGTCCCTAAGGAAAGTGGAGTGTTGTATCCAAGGATGGTAACCGCCAAAAATCTCCACTGGAAAAGACCAAAACTAGAACACAAGGTTTCTCCTTCTGTTTCCAGTTGTGCGTGGGTCCCTCATCATTGCATAGTGCATGCCTGCATTCTGGGAACATCTTTCACAAGCAAATTGCTGACCCACATGCAGTATTCTTCAAGCACAGAGCACTAAACACATCGTGGTGTGTGTTTGGCAGTTAGCAAGTGTCTAGGCGCCCAGTCAACTAACCATTTTGATACTCAAATTCTCTCTCCCCCTCCGTATCTCTCTCCTGTTAGACATCTGTTTTTATTGTGTTTGAAAAGAATATTTTTCTGTTGATCTCTTCTTTACAATTGCATTGATATGCGTTTTTCTTTTATGGCTTCCCTTCTAGTGACTTTGGAGTCAATGAACCAATCTTTTCCATTTCTTAAACTGTAACATTAGATTTTGTTTTTTACATTTTTATTCTTTTTGTTCTTTTCCTACATATAGGTTAAGTTCTGTAAATTCCCCTGCAAGTACTACAGTGTTAGATGAAAGTAAAAGTCTTTGGCTGATTGAGTTTTTTTTCACACTTTCATTTTGTTTTAAAAATATTCCTCAACTTCTTTTGTGATTTCTTCTTGAAACGTACATTATTTAGAAGTGTGTTGTTTATTTATGGGGATTTCCTCTTACTTCTGTAACTGATTTCTGGTTTAAGTCTGGTATGGTGTGACAATGGACACTGCATGATGTCAACTCTTTTAAATGTGTTTCTTTTTAGGGGCCAGAATGTGGTTTACTTTGGTGGTATCCCGTGTGAGCTGGATGAGGCTGAACGCTGCTGCTCTTGCTTGATGTCACCTCTAAAAGCCCATTTTACCAGTCGATTGATGGCTTTAAATCCATTTGTACTCTACTTGTGATCATGTTCCTGCTCAATCTGTCATTTCTTAGAGAAGGGTGTTAAAATCTATAGCAGAGACGTCATCAACAGCACAGTTACTGTCTCTCTGTTACTTATCTTATCAACACATTTTCTCAATCCTGCAACATTAGTCAAATCCATACGCACCTACCAAATGGACCCGATACCTTGCAGGTAATACCAGCCCTGCATTTCATCCATTTAATATGATAAATGTGTTAAGTAAATGAGCCCTCTCAAAAGTTAGATACACCCTGCTCAAAATGGAGCAAGTCAAACACAACGTGCATGGAATCCCCTACATTCTCACAACTGGAAACTGCAAAGAATGGTGGTAAATCCTGGTTTAAATCTGTGAGGAGCTGATGTCCCAGTTACTATGGCGAAGTCTGACATAGTTAGGATGTCACATTCCTCATCACAAGAAAAGTGTGACCTTGCTGTTAGCTCTGACTTTGTGGTTTCTAGTTTTTCCAAAAAGTGAAATTTCACTGTAATTATTTAGGCATAATAGGAAATAATTTATTTTAAGAGATATAAAACTTGGTTGTAGTTAGTGAATATATATTTATGTGATTATTACACTCTACTGATTCAGACTGATTATCATTTTACATGAAGTTTGATATCAATTATAAAGCCCTAAGCTTTAAATACAAATGAGCTCCACTTGAAATCATATTGCTTTTCAAATAAATATTCTTATAGTCAAAGTCCAGTCAACAATCCTTTCTTATTAGGCTATTTGTAGGGGTTTCAGCTGAATTTTTTTCTTTTAGAGGTTAAAGGCTGGATTGACATGGTATATTTACATATGCACATGTCCACAGTCATATATATATATGTATATATACACATAATCTGACATATGTTTCAAAGGAAAAGCTTCTACGAGTTTAATTCATGTAGCAAAAGACAGTCAAGTCAGTCTGCATTTTAACAAAACTGAATTTCTCATTTCAATAATAAAACAGACGGCAGGGAGTTTGTGTCCCCATTCATCGAGGTGCCCCTGTGAGTGCTTAGAAATGTAATCTGTGTCTTCACTTCCTAACATCTAATATGCACCAAGAATCAGAGTAGATACTCTATTTAAAAAAAGCTCAAAACCAACCAACCAATAAAAGAAATGAACATCTTCAGCTTCTTATAAGAGGAAAGAGCCTGGCAAACCAACTCTGTGGATAATAATGATTAAATCTGGAGGTGGGGAGGTCAAAGGAGACAAAACAAAACCAACTTTGGAGGACTGGAGTAATGCAGAAGTCAGACACTTGAAGGAGGAGGGTCATGCTGGGTACCACCCATAATTAGCCAACTTCCAGTGAAGTTGATGTATGTATGATGGCTAGACCAAAAGAAGCAATATTTCTGGTAGAATATGATGTGAACACCTGTATCCAATACTCGGGAGGCTGAGGCAGGAGGACCATGAGTTCACAGACGGTATGGTCCAAATGGCAAGACCCTGTCTCAAAACAAAAGCAACAAAATGAAAAGACGAAGAGCCAGAAGTTCTGATACTTCTAAAGTATCTATAAACAGAAGCAGGACTTCCCTGCAAAATGGATCCAGCCTATATACTGCTGTGTCTAACAGTACACACGTCCTGTATCCCCCAGGTGAATGAGTGGGTAGTTCTATGAAGCATAACCATCATCTATCATCATCTATGCCCTGGCAATGCTCAGCATGCATGGGCAGCCTGTATATGGCGGTTCTCCCATTGTTCCTATCCTGGGCAGTCCTAGATGCTTATGTTATTATCATACCTGAGGTTCCAGAGTCTTCCTTTTTCCTATCTATCCAGCATTATTTTGAGTCTTCCTCTCCACCTTATCCCGTGCACTCCTCCAGCAGTGTTATCTTTGTGTATCTACCGCCGTCCATTCTCATAACATGGCCAAAGTTTCTTAAATGTTGCTGCATCCTGCAGTTTACTTCCTTCTGTAGATGGAGGTGAGGTGTTTCTTAATGTCACTGTTGTGCAGCCTGTCTCTTTGTGTGATGCCTAGAATCCTCTTGGGACATCCCATCTCAAACACGTTCAGCCTCTGCTCTGAGGAGCGTTTCATTGTCCAGGTTTCAGATTGTAAAGATGGCGCTCAAGACAAGTGTCTCATATACTTGTAATTTGTTGTTGTCGTTATGTCTCTTGCTGTTCAAACCTTTCCTAGTGCCTGGAATGCAGCCCTCACTGTCCCTAGCTGCCTCTAGACATCCGAAACAGCTCCCCCCCTTGAACTGAGCTTTTCCCCCCAGATAGACAAAGTTGGCTGTTTGCTTAAGGTTCTGAATGAATCACAACCAGATAGGTACAAACATCAGAATCATTAGTACGTAGGTTCGTTTGAAAGCTCACTTAACTGTATTTCCCTCCAAAAAGAATTTAGATTCATGTCTAGATTCAAATAACTATTAGAACTTCACCTCAGAACGTATGTGAGATTACCTGTGCTGTCTTATATATATNCATCCTGCAGTTTACTTCCTTCTGTAGATGGAGGTGAGGTGTTTCTTAATGTCACTGTTGTGCAGCCTGTCTCTTTGTGTGATGCCTAGAATCCTCTTGGGACATCCCATCTCAAACACGTTCAGCCTCTGCTCTGAGGAGCGTTTCATTGTCCAGGTTTCAGATTGTAAAGATGGCGCTCAAGACAAGTGTCTCATATACTTGTAATTTGTTGTTGTCGTTATGTCTCTTGCTGTTCAAACCTTTCCTAGTGCCTGGAATGCAGCCCTCACTGTCCCTAGCTGCCTCTAGACATCCGAAACAGCTCCCCCCCTTGAACTGAGCTTTTCCCCCCAGATAGACAAAGTTGGCTGTTTGCTTAAGGTTCTGAATGAATCACAACCAGATAGGTACAAACATCAGAATCATTAGTACGTAGGTTCGTTTGAAAGCTCACTTAACTGTATTTCCCTCCAAAAAGAATTTAGATTCATGTCTAGATTCAAATAACTATTAGAACTTCACCTCAGAACGTATGTGAGATTACCTGTGCTGTCTTATATATATATATTCCAAAAGGGACAGACCTAGCATTTAAATACAACCACTCGAGACTACAAAGCTATTCCCTTTGACAGCAGTGTACTGATACGATGTTTGCTCTCCTCATTGCGGTCATCTAGGGTTTGTAACTCCATTGTATTTTCTAGGAAGACTGACAGTGCTCCGTGAGAGATGGAGCTCAGGGCTCCGTGGGAGATGGAGCTCAGTGCTCCATGAGAGATGGGGCTCGGCGATCCGCTCCCTGAGAGATGGGGGCTCCGAGAGATGGGGCTCTGCGCTCGTTGAAAGATGGGCTCAAAGCTCCGTGAGAGATGCATTTCCCAAGTTGCATTTGTTAGCCTCGTAGAGATTTTCCATCTGGATGACTAATGCAGAGGGATTTTTCCCCAGTGTTCCTATCATCCCTGATGTGAATTATTAATACATGTTTTTATTTATAATCCATTACCTTTAAAAAAAAGCGTCACGGATGAGCAAGATGCAGCTGCACGCGGGCTCATCAAATGTCTCTCTCCAGCTATTTTTGAAAGCTCTAGCATATTCCCCAACATGCTTCCATGAACGTGTTCTCTCTATTTACAGTCCCTTGTGGATTCAAGGGAAATGTAAGCCTTATGTTTCTTTTTCATTTATACTTTACTCATCAAAATGTTTTTGTAAAGCAATTTCAATGTCCGTGGAGATTTTTATTACTGATTTTCTAAGAAACACAGAGTTCTGCTTTGCCAATCACAGAGGGAGAGAATAACAAACAAGATCAAAGACTGAGGTTTGGGTCAGAACACGAAACCGACAATGCTTGAGCCCATTCTGAACTTGGCAGATCCATACTGAATCGCTGGGAGACCATTCCCTTTGCTAAGTCCGATAAGAAGCAGTTTCACGTGAGAATGTGTCCTTACAAGCCTAGTGCCCAGGCTTAATTTCCTTTTATCTACCCATGGACTATGGTATATATAGCTGTTCATAAAACACAAAATATAGGGTGTGGTTGTTTGAATGAGAATGGCCACGATAGATCCCATGTTTGAATATTTGATCCACAGTTCAGGGAGTAAGAGGTGTGGCCTTGTTGGAGAAACTGTGTCACTGGACGTGGACTTGGAGGTTTCAAAAGTTCATGCCGTTCCCAGTTGGTTCTCTGCCTTGCGCTTATGGATCAGATGCGCGCTCTCAGCTACTGCTCCAGTGCCTTGTCTACCTGCGTGCCGCCCTGCTGCCTACTATAATTGCCATGGCCTATGACCCTCTGAAACTGGAGGACTCAGTTATGAAAGTTTCTTTGTTTGTGGGGTATGATAGCAATAGAAAAGTAACTAAGGCACAGGTGTATGCAGACGGCTCCGTTGGTGAAGAGCTCGGTGCACATGCATGAGAACTGTCATACAAGTCTACACACCTTGTATGGCCTGTGCAGCTTGGTGGCCTCTCATCCCTGTGCTTAGAAAATAGACCAGGGAACGTGGCGCACTCAGCCTAGCCAGACTAGCCCAACTAGTGAATGAGGGTAAACATCCAAGACTAATGTGATCCAAGAGGTGTTCTGTGGGCCAGTGGCACTCCAGCCTGGGTGAGGCGCCCTCTTTGATAAAGGTAGTTGTGGTCCAAACTGAGTATCAGTGATGGGGACTGTAAGACTCCCTTCCAGAACCCATCCAGTCATCCAAGGCGTGTCTTCACTGTCTTTTAAACACATATTCATTACAGAACAGAATGGGATTTCATTATAACATTTCCGTTCATGTGTGTTTTGATAACATTCAGCTTCCCTGTAATAGTTTTTGTGTTTAAGCAAATGTGGCCAGGGCACAAAATCGTTTTGTCGTATGATCACATTCTGGCCATCCCCTAAACAGTCACTAAACTCACAAGAAATCTCATTTGGCCCACTTGACAAAGGTCAGAATTCCAAATAAAAGGATTTCCCATCCTGATGAGACTGAAAATTAATCCAAAGAGGAGGTGCGCCTCCCTCAAAGCGGTTATATAGGTACATGATGCATGGGGAACTTTGTAATTTAGGGTTAATTTTAAAATAATAAGCCTATTATGAAGGAGGGATTGGAAAGATGGAGGAGAGGGGAAAGGAAGAGAAGGAGAAAAAGAAGAGGAAGAAAGAAGTAAAGTAAGAAAGTTTTTTCTATAAAGAAATGTCTAAAAAATTGTGCCTCATTATTCTCTAATAAAAGCTACACTTTAAAATGCAAATACTTTGAGAAAGGCTTTCATGTATTTCAGGCTAGCCCCAGTAGTGAAGGATGACCTTGGATTCCGGGTCCTCATATGTAGTGATAGGGGAGCAGGCCTGTTTTTCGTCCAGCCTGGCTCCCGCACGGCTAGCTTAGCCCCGAAAAAACAACACACAAATTGTATTCATTTAAACACTGCCTGGCCCATTANCAGTTTCTTTATTAACCAATGAAAGTAACAGATAGACAGATGACCCTCCTACATCACTCATACCTCTATCTCCCAAATGCTGGTGTTACAGCCACGTCCCACCAAATGCGGTATTGCAGCCATGGCCCACAAAATGCTGGCGTTACAGCCACATACTACCTGGCTGACTTGATATGGGCTGTGTTCAGCTGGTGAGGAAACCAAGGCTCAGAGAGGCTGAGAGACTGGACGAAGGGCACACATGGAAGAAGAGGCAGAACAGAGTCTGATTGCAGAGCCTCCTCTTATGGAATCACAGGTTCCATCTCAATTATCTAACCACACACAAACTATGTATCATGTATTCAATATTAAATTGTGTGCATACAAGAAAAAATAAAACACATTAATAGAAGACAGGTCTCTATAGCAAGAGTTTTGAAAAATTGTTTCCTCCTTCCTTTGCATATTTCAAAATTCTGAAATAAATATTTACTAATTTTTAAAAATGAGAAAGGCATTGTCCCAGTTCAACTACTTGTGAAACCCTTACCTCCTCCTGGTCATCCCTACACTTCAGAGTGGGCACGGGACAGTTTTTCCATGTCCATGGATAGAATGCACTGAAGCTGTCTACGGATGTGCGGAGTGCAAGGACAGAGGGAGAAGACAGGCTATTGAGTGCTGCTGTTTGGTTGTTAGGATTCATTCTTATTTCCTAGTGTCTTTCCACAATAGGCTAGCTAACTCTGTAACTGAAAAGCTACTCTGTAACTGAAAAGTCAGTCGGATGCAGCCTGCCGTTACTGTAACGAGGTACGATTAGGATCTAAGGCACTTTTCTCCCTTGCACGGGAGATACCAATTAGTATTAATGAATCAGCACTGCTATGTGAAGCAACCAGGCTTCCAGATCCCACAGATATGAGGATGGCTTAATTTTGCCTGAGACATTTTCCCTCTTATTTCCTTTTATTATTTTATTTGCTGCATCTCATAATAAAGTCTTTGCATAGAACCGAAGTGCTTAGCGACGCTCTTCAGAACGCTGATGATACCAGTGTCTGGAAGTTGAAAACCTAGGACACGGTTTTGGTTGCAGTACTAAGTCAAACCCGTGTCCTTCTGTTTTACAAGTCGAGCCATACGTTGATTTTTTTTATATCTTGACTGAAGGGAGGAATAAGGTCATATTTGCCGAGGTCTGCTGAAATACATTATTTTGGGTATGGGCTACAAATCATATGAATGGTGAAAAGTAATTGGCATTTTGTCAATGGTACCGTTTGTTTGGTGTCCTAATTTGGGCTGTTACTGAATTCTCATCTATCATTATTAACTTAGGATCTGTTTCTTGAAATGCTTTTATTTGTATCAAAAAAAGGATTTTAAAGGCTTTTTGACAAAATGCCCTGATAGGGGTTAAGGGGTGATGCATCAGCCTTTACAACCTCCTTCTGGACCTTCAGATAAAGGCGACCTTCAATTGTGTTCTTTCTCTTCTATAAAGTGAGGCTTGATGTCTTGTTCAACTGTTGCAAACCATCACCCTTCCATGCAGCTTTTCTCTTTGCTGTTCTCCCACTCCTACACTTCAGGGAACACGAACTACTCCCATGAAATATTACACATATTCTATCATCATCCATATGCCGTAATCTTTCATCGTTCCTCCTGTGGTGCTCTTTTCTGTTGTTGCCTAGAAGCATGCGGAAGTTCAGTCTCGGAAGTCTTCCAAGAGAGGTAAGTGGGATGAAGGAGACTACGGAGGGCAAGGAGAGCAGAGAAGAGGCCTCTGACAGAAGGATTCTGGACTTTCCCAGACAAGAAGATAACAGAATTGGAACAGAAGAAGTAAGATTAATTTTAAGGTATGGAACTAAGAATATTTATTTTTAAAATTGGAAATTACTAGTAAATTCCTGGTAAAATTAATATGAAGAATTTTCATGCTATTTGGGTCACAATATAAGATAGTGTGGAGAAACAAAAATGTCAATCTCGCTTTTAATTTCATTAATTACATATTTGAGCTGTTAATTATGAGATAATCACATCATCTTTATAACCATTGTATGTGAGAGCAGTTGAAAAATAGCAATTGTTCATAAGAGCCAGAACCTGGAAACAACCTAGATGACCCTCGTCTGAAGAATGGATAAAGAACATGTGGTACTTTTATCCAATGGAGTATTACTCAATTGACTTCATGAAATTTTGCAGGCAAACAGATGATGGAACTAGAAATAAACATCCATAAGTGAGATAACCCAGACTCATAAAGACAAACACGGTATGTACTTACTCATAAGCTGGTACTTGATATAACACAGAGGATAATCAAACTGCAATCCACAGCTCCAGAGAGGCTAGGTACCAAGGAGGACCTTAAGAGGGATATGTGGATCTCCCTGGGAAGGGAGAATTGAAAGAGATATCCTGGGTAAACTGGGGGTAAGGGGGTGTGGTAAAGGGGAGAGGAGGGAAGATGAGAACATAAAGGAACAGGATGGTCGAGTAGGTAGAGGGACAGAGCCAGAGAGCAATGAAAGAGAGACCTTAATAGAGAGAGCCACTATGGGGTTAGTGAGAAACCTGGTGCTAGGGAAATTCCCAAGAATACAAGGATGACCATAGCTAAGATTCCTATCAATAGTGGAGAGGGTGTCTGAACTGGTTTTCTCCTATAATCAGGTTGGCGAATACCCCAACTATCATCACAGAGCCTCCATCCAGTAACTGATGGAACCAGATACAGAGATCCACAATCAAACACCAGGCTGAGCTCTGGAATCCAGCTGAAGATTCCATATGATATGAGCAAGGGACGTCAAGATCATGATGGAGAAATCTACAGAGACAGCTGAACCAAGCTGATGGAAACTCATGAGAAAATAGATTTGGTTGTATGGCCTTTAACTTAGTGTGGAAACAAACAGACCACTCAATGACTTTTTATAAGTATTCACATGAAGGGAGATTTTCTCTTTGGTTAAGTGTTCCTCCAGCTTTATAGCCCAAATAAACATTATGACGATCTGTTTGTGGATGAAGGCTGTGTTACTTACTGGGTCCCTGTACTCCCTGGTCACACAGCTAAAGTGTAGTTTCTAGGTTCCTGGACATTTTAAGTCCTCATGTGACTGATTCTCCACAAAAGAATATGAGTCAAAGTGACCCACAGCAATTCCAAGTCTGGCGCATATACAGCAGATGATCATGTCCCATCTGCTTACTGATGATAGAGGAATCGGGGCATCGGGGAGGGGGGCGAGAGCCATGAGACGCAAGAAAACCTTGTCCCTCAATGACCACAGGATCTATAACACGACTGTCCTATTATAATCCACTAAAATAATGGTATCTAATGCTGTCATCTCATCAAATATTAGTGCCTAAAAGAACAAGGAAGGACAGCAGACCCCACTGTAGTCACAGTTGTGAGTTTTCTTCTGAAGTTTCCTTGTGTTCCAGGGTTCCGTTCGTTAGCATGAGTTTAAATGCAGGTGTCTCATATATGGTAATGAATGGCATTGCTCTTACATCACCTCTGCTGCTCCATGCCTGAGTCTTTTCATGTTTTCCCCTGCCTCAGAGCTCTTATCACAGTAATAGGCAGGTAGTAGGCGTACAGTAATTAATGCTTATTTATCTTATGGTTGTGCATATGGAAAATTTATATTTTCTGGATCAAGGTATCAAAACAATAGATCCTAATCTTCCAAAAGATGCCAGCTCCTTACTTCGTAAAGGGGAATGATTCATCTGACGTATGTTAGGAAACACACCTGTGGCTTGGGAGATACAGAAAAGCACAAGACAAAGTTCCAACCAATAGGAAGCTTGCACTCAGTGGGGAGACAGAAAGCAACAAGTAAGCACGCGTCATTTCAGGGAGCAATAACTTCTGGGAAAAAAACACAGCAGGGCTGAGCACAGGAGGAATCGAGGCAAGAAAATGAGAGGACTTTAGGCAGAGACAATGTCTGAGCAGACGGTGGCGAGAGATAGCTTATTCCGTATCGGTAGAAGAAGGTCTGAGCAGACTAAGCAACCTCTGCAGAGAAAAGGAGCTCTGGGAACCTCGAGTGTTGTAGGATGGGTTCTAGCATGCACTGTAAAGAAAATGGAAGTGATCTAGAAAGACAATGATATGTGGGCTACACAGAAGCATTTGGGTCTGATACTCAGACTTTACATCCATGCCAACTTCTTGTCATCGAGACACAAAAATCCTGAGAGATGCTAGTAGTAATTCTTTTAGCTTCAGATGAACAGCAAGAGACTAGGAGATTTTAAATAACTACAAACTACAAAGCAGGAGTACAAACCAAAATGATATCCTAAACCTGATTGGCTGAAAAACCTGCCTCTCAAGCCTTTTAGTGTTTGTAGGTGTATTATTCTGTACCTCAGACTTTTGGGATGAATGGCAAGGGAGCCTCTCTGCTTCTAGCTACTCAAAGGAAGTCAGCAAGAAGGCTGATGACATCTGCCTAGGTCATCTGTCACATAGATGTCTGTTTCTGTTCTATCACTAGAGTAGATTAGGCTTAGTAAGTTTTTTTAATGAAACACTTTCCACTTTTACATGAATTTTGATGCTGTCATGAACATATTTGCCATGTCTTGATTTATATGATGTCTCCCTAGAACCAAGAGCTGGTATAATCACATTTACATTCAGGTGGGTGTAGTAATGAGGGGAGCGGGCCTGCTTTTCGACCCGCCCAGCTCCCGCACGGCTAGCTT
>LOEQ01006390.1:170146-182204 GCA_001685075.1 Bramus lutescens | reverse complement strand
AATAAATAAATAAATAAATATTTTTTAAAAAAGAACTCAAAAATTATACACCAGAATTCTAAATAAACCAATTTAGGAATAGAGTACAGAACAAAACAGAAAATTCTCAATAGAAAAATCTCAAATGGCCGAAAGACACTTAAGGTCCTTAGCCATCAAGGAAATGCAAATCAAAACAACTGTGAGATACCATCTTACATCTGTCAGAATGGCTAAAATCAAAAACACCAGCCTACATGTTTTTATAATGAACTTATTAATTCAAAACTGTAAGGTATTGTAAGGTATGAGAACCATGACCTTTCTATATTTCATTACAGTCAGAGGCTCAACAGGCATTTCCTTCCACGAATAGACCAGGCTAATAACACTTTTAATCTGTGAATGTAAACACAAATGCTTACAAGTCAATTTTATTTATACTTAGCCTCTACTTTATAAAACAACTGGTGTGAGTGTGTGTGTGTTTATGTGTGTGTGCATGAGTGTGTGTGTGTGTGTGTGTGTGTGAATGTGTGTCTGTGTGTGTCTGTGTACGTTTAGGGCATCAAATACAGACTTCCAGCATAGTAAGTAAGCATTCTGCCACTGATTAAAATCCCCATCCACCCTTTATTTTTACAATCTGAAAATTATTGCTTGGATATCAAGTAATTGATATGATTCTAGGTTTAAATTTAAGAAATATAATTGGCTAAAATACACGCTCATAGGTAACATGTCTGTCTGAAAACTATAGTAGAATACAAAGAAGTAACTGATGTCTTCTAAATAAAAGCATGATGTAATTAAGCACCATTGCTTGATTGATGGTCTATCTCTGTGGTGACAGAAACCCTACTAAGAAAGTCTTTGCTTAAGCATATATTCAAAGGTGAACTCCCTCCAATTTTTTATAGAACTTTTAAGTTTTGAAGTCTAACTTTGAGGTCTTTGAGCCACTTCTAATTGGTTTGTGTGCAGTGTGAGAGACAAGAACAAAGTTTCATATGCTTCCACATATAAATATCCAACTTTCACCATACTTTATTAAAGATATTTTGTTTTTTCCATGTAAATTTTTAGCATCTTTATAAAAATAACTTGCCTGGAGGTATGTGAACTTATATCTGAACTCTCAGTTCTATTTCACTAATAAATTTGTCTATTTTATATCAATTCCATAAAGTTTGTATGACTATGACTTTATAGTACAGCTTGAAAACAAGTATGATGATCCCCTAGCAGTGTTTTTACTGTTTAGAATCAATTTGACTCTGTATTTAAAATTTGTTTTTTCAATTTCTGTGAAGAATTGTGTTGTAATATCAATGGTCATTCCTTTGAAACTATTGACTCCTTTTGGTATAATGATCGTTTTCACAGAATTAATCCTACCAAACCATGAGCATGTAAAAACCTTTACCATCTTGGTATCTTCTTCAATTTGCTTTTGTAGTGTCTCAAAATTTCAGTTGTAGAACTCTTTCACTTCATTGGTTAAATTTATTCCTAGGTGCTTTCATTTTTATGTTATTGTGGTTAGGATTGCTTCCTTTATTTCCTTCTCTGAATGTATGATGTTGGTATGTAAGAAGTTACTGAGTTCTTTTGTGTTAATTTTGTAGCCCACTACTTTCCTAAATGTGTTTATCATCTTTGGAAGATTTCTGGTGGATTATTTAGGCTCTTTGTCTGCATATTTGTGTCTTCAAATAAGAATACTTCTAATTTCTTCCTCTACAGTTTGTATCTTGATTACCTTCAACTCTTGTCTTATTTCTCTATACTTGAACCAATACTTTGAAAAGGAGTAGAGAAAGTGGATATATTTTTCTTGCTTTTGGTTTTAGTGACAATGTGTTAAGTTTTTCCCCACGTAGCATAATGATTGCTGTGGTCTTGCTGTACATTTCCTGTATTATGTTAAGGTATATTCCTTGTATCTCTAGATTCTCTAGCACTTTTACCATAAAAGAAAACTGGGTTTTGTCAGAGGCCTTTTCTACATCAACATGAATACTCTGTCATTCCTGTCCCTCTACTTATGTGGTGAGTTACAGTTAATCATTTATTTCATCATCCCTGTATCATTTGGAAGATGATTACTTGATCAGAGTGGATGATATTTTGGAGGTTTCCTTGTATTTGGTTTCCAAGTATTTAACAGAGAATTATTGTCTCTATGTTCATTAGATTGGTCTATAATGCTCCTTTTGTTGGCTCTTATTATTATTAGACACTTATATGTACATGTATCACAAAGTGTTTGTAGGTATTTATTACTATAAACTTTCATTTTAGGACTAACTTCATGGTGTCACATAGGTATTGAGTATGTTTAGTTTTCATTTTCATTCAATACAAGTCATCAAAGTGCTATATATATACATATATAGAGAAAGATAGTGATTCTTTTCAGTCAGCTTTTTGAAGTTTACCATAAATTGTTGACATATTAGGATGCAAAGGAAGCCTTAATTATAAAAAATGAAATAATGTCATACATCCTATCTGACTACAGTGGAATAAAGCTGATTATAAAAAGCAATAAAAATAACATAAATTAAAAAACCCATTAAAACTAAACAATACATTATTGAATGATAATTCAAGAAAGAAAGGAATTAGTAATGAATATTAAAAATCCCCAGAACTGAATGAAAATAAAAATAATACATACTAAGGATTTTTTGTTTATAGATTTAGTCTCATACTCTTCCAGATTTCCTGTATGTTTTTGTGCCTAGAATTTTTCAGATTAACATTTTTCTTGATTGAGTTACCCATTTTTTCTATCTTTTCTCCAAGATGTCAAATACCCTCTTACACGTTTTGTACTCTCTTGCTAAGACTTATTTCTGAGGTTTTTGTTTGACTTCCTAANTCCAGATTTCCTGTATGTTTTTGTGCCTAGAATTTTTCAGATTAACATTTTTCTAGATTGAGTTACCCATTTTTTCTATCTTTTCTCCAAGATGTAAAATACCCTCTTACATGTTTTGTACTCTCTTGCTAAGACTTATTTCTGAGGTTTTTGTTTGACTTCCTAAATTTTTGATTTCCAAATTTATTTCAGTTTGGGTTTTCTTTAGTGACTCTATTTCTATTTTCATGTCTTGAACTGTTTTCCTTGTTTTATTCAATTTTTGTGTTTTCACAGACTTCATTATGGAATTTATTCATATCCCCTTTAAGGTTCTTGAACATATTTATAGTTATTATTTTGCAGTCCTTGTACTTCAGCTATATTGAATGGAAGGTGACTACTGTAATAAGGTTAGCTGATTCTGATAGAGGCATACTGTCTTGTCTGCGAACATTTGTCTTTTGTGCTGGTGTCTAGAAATATGGAGTTAGGATGATTGAGGTGATTTTAGATGTTGATATCTGGTCTTCTTCTTTTGTGGGAGCTCTATTCTTTGGTTTCTTTTACTCTCAGCAGATCTTAAGAAAGTGTGGTGTCAGAGAGAAAAAGACAGTACTTTTCAAGTATATTTTCTTAGAATGACCAATTCGGTGATAATGTAATATGTCGAATTAGAGACTTTCTTATGAAAATTTCAGCAATAAAATAAACAAACAATTTTAGTGTAGGAGGACCTTCTGTTTGTGTGTTTCTATTATTGGTTAATTAGTAAAGAGACTGATTGGCCTCATAGGACAGAACTTAGGTAGGTGGAGAAGATAGAACTGAATTCTGGGAGGAAGAAGGCAGAGTGAGAGAGAGCCACCATGGAGTTGCCAGAGTCAGACATGCTGAATCTTTCATGATAAGCCACGACCTCACCGTGAACACAGATTTAATGGAATGGGTTAAATCAAGATGTGAGAATTAGCCAATAGGAGGCTAGAGCTAATGGCCAAGTAGACATTTTAATTAATACAGTTTCTGTGTGATTGTTTTGGGTGTAAGGTAGCTGGGTGGCCAGGATGGAACAAGGGCCCACTCTTAACACAATCTAAAATGAATGAAAATAATTATAGTCATATTGGAAAGTAGACAGATACAATTTATTAAAGAGAAATTTCTATATGCAAAATTTTTGGTTGTATGCTAAGGGATTAGAATTCCAGAATCATATAAACCCAAGCATTTCATGAATGTCAGAATAACCCAATAAATTGATACATATTAAAGGAAAGATAAGAAATATACAGAATGGAGAATTTGTTTTTATGCACATGGACTCATAAAAGACATTTTCTCTGTATGTTTCCATATAGAATCATGAAATTCGAGAAAAATCCTGGGACACAGACCTATGCAATCAAATAAGATAAGTAGAGTCACAGGAATGGAGGAAGTCCCACAGAGGTACCTGTCAGGATGTGAAATAGAGTAAAAAATGGCATCAAGAATTAAATGCTAAATAACTAAGTAGATTTTACAGCTAGAATGACACCAGAGTATAGGGACATGGATATTAAGTGTAGGGAAAAGGGAAAAAGAAGTTACCAATGACTGAAAATATGAAGTAATATCAATAAATCAAACACTGAAAATTAAGCTTAATAAAGATTTATTAATTGCTAAGTGATCATGGCCAGCTTACTTACAGTAAAGTAATAAAACAAGCTCAGATTTTAAAAAAAGTGAAAGTAATGTGTTTGTGATAGTACATGCATGTAATTATTTGGAGAAGCTTAGCACTAATGAAAATCAATTATGAGATAGCAAGTATCAGAGGAACATAGAAATACAAGCAAATGAATGGTTCGTTAATTCAGATTCCTGAATTGACATCAACAATATATGGAATGTCATCTTTAATGATGACTGAAGCAAAAATCATGCTGATGAAAATACATGCAACCATGTCATAATTTTAAGTATAAAATATTGAAGGCTTTCCATTTGCTAGATGGTACATTGTCTTTGAAGTAAGAAGGTAAACATTTCTGAGAATGAAAGGAAGTTTAAATCATAGGGATTTAGATGTAGGAGGAAGGTGATGTTGAAGTTAACTTGGTTTAGCAACAAAGACATTATTTTGAAAATTATAATCTATGGTTGTCTTTGTATTAATGAAGAATTACCTTAATAAAGAAAGTAGAGAATCAGGTGTCAAGAATTCTGGAATTATTGACAACAAAGATATAAGAAAAACAGATAAAAAGGTAACAATAAATAAGGTATTTCAACTAAAATTGAAAAAAAATCAAAATATGGGTGACTTTCTTCAAGAGCAAAGCATTAACGATGGCAGAAACTGAGGAAAACTAGATGCAAGTAGGTTACAGGGCGCTGAAGAGNGTTTTGTACTCTCTTGCTAAGACTTATTTCTGAGGTTTTTGTTTGACTTCCTAAATTTTTGATTTCCAAATTTATTTCAGTTTGGGTTTTCTTTAGTGACTCTATTTCTATTTTCATGTCTTGAACTGTTTTCCTTGTTTTATTCAATTTTTGTGTTTTCACAGACTTCATTATGGAATTTATTCATATCCCCTTTAAGGTTCTTGAACATATTTATAGTTATTATTTTGCAGTCCTTGTACTTCAGCTATATTGAATGGAAGGTGACTACTGTAATAAGGTTAGCTGATTCTGATAGAGGCATACTGTCTTGTCTGCGAACATTTGTCTTTTGTGCTGGTGTCTAGAAATATGGAGTTAGGATGATTGAGGTGATTTTAGATGTTGATATCTGGTCTTCTTCTTTTGTGGGAGCTCTATTCTTTGGTTTCTTTTACTCTCAGCAGATCTTAAGAAAGTGTGGTGTCAGAGAGAAAAAGACAGTACTTTTCAAGTATATTTTCTTAGAATGACCAATTCGGTGATAATGTAATATGTCGAATTAGAGACTTTCTTATGAAAATTTCAGCAATAAAATAAACAAACAATTTTAGTGTAGGAGGACCTTCTGTTTGTGTGTTTCTATTATTGGTTAATTAGTAAAGAGACTGATTGGCCTCATAGGACAGAACTTAGGTAGGTGGAGAAGATAGAACTGAATTCTGGGAGGAAGAAGGCAGAGTGAGAGAGAGCCACCATGGAGTTGCCAGAGTCAGACATGCTGAATCTTTCATGATAAGCCACGACCTCACCGTGAACACAGATTTAATGGAATGGGTTAAATCAAGATGTGAGAATTAGCCAATAGGAGGCTAGAGCTAATGGCCAAGTAGACATTTTAATTAATACAGTTTCTGTGTGATTGTTTTGGGTGTAAGGTAGCTGGGTGGCCAGGATGGAACAAGGGCCCACTCTTAACACAATCTAAAATGAATGAAAATAATTATAGTCATATTGGAAAGTAGACAGATACAATTTATTAAAGAGAAATTTCTATATGCAAAATTTTTGGTTGTATGCTAAGGGATTAGAATTCCAGAATCATATAAACCCAAGCATTTCATGAATGTCAGAATAACCCAATAAATTGATACATATTAAAGGAAAGATAAGAAATATACAGAATGGAGAATTTGTTTTTATGCACATGGACTCATAAAAGACATTTTCTCTGTATGTTTCCATATAGAATCATGAAATTCGAGAAAAATCCTGGGACACAGACCTATGCAATCAAATAAGATAAGTAGAGTCACAGGAATGGAGGAAGTCCCACAGAGGTACCTGTCAGGATGTGAAATAGAGTAAAAAATGGCATCAAGAATTAAATGCTAAATAACTAAGTAGATTTTACAGCTAGAATGACACCAGAGTATAGGGACATGGATATTAAGTGTAGGGAAAAGGGAAAAAGAAGTTACCAATGACTGAAAATATGAAGTAATATCAATAAATCAAACACTGAAAATTAAGCTTAATAAAGATTTATTAATTGCTAAGTGATCATGGCCAGCTTACTTACAGTAAAGTAATAAAACAAGCTCAGATTTTAAAAAAAGTGAAAGTAATGTGTTTGTGATAGTACATGCATGTAATTATTTGGAGAAGCTTAGCACTAATGAAAATCAATTATGAGATAGCAAGTATCAGAGGAACATAGAAATACAAGCAAATGAATGGTTCGTTAATTCAGATTCCTGAATTGACATCAACAATATATGGAATGTCATCTTTAATGATGACTGAAGCAAAAATCATGCTGATGAAAATACATGCAACCATGTCATAATTTTAAGTATAAAATATTGAAGGCTTTCCATTTGCTAGATGGTACATTGTCTTTGAAGTAAGAAGGTAAACATTTCTGAGAATGAAAGGAAGTTTAAATCATAGGGATTTAGATGTAGGAGGAAGGTGATGTTGAAGTTAACTTGGTTTAGCAACAAAGACATTATTTTGAAAATTATAATCTATGGTTGTCTTTGTATTAATGAAGAATTACCTTAATAAAGAAAGTAGAGAATCAGGTGTCAAGAATTCTGGAATTATTGACAACAAAGATATAAGAAAAACAGATAAAAAGGTAACAATAAATAAGGTATTTCAACTAAAATTGAAAAAAAATCAAAATATGGGTGACTTTCTTCAAGAGCAAAGCATTAACGATGGCAGAAACTGAGGAAAACTAGATGCAAGTAGGTTACAGGGCGCTGAAGAGCGTCAAGAAAGGACAACAATGCAAAGGCAAGAAAACAAAGGGCTATAGAGGCATGGAGAAGCATGAGACTGAGTTCAAGGAAAGGAGGCAGCAGAGCAGAGGAAGATCAAGGTGAAGAGAAAGAGTACATCTTCAGAAGTATGCATTTTACATAGTCAACTGGGATAGTTTTCAAAGAGAACTTAAATATAATGCTGCAGAATGAGAATCGGGCCTGGGAGAGCTGTGGATAAGTGAACAGCTACAGTGAAGTCCTTTTAGGACTTGATCCACTCAAAGATTTCTACTTCCCTATACTCTGGTTGAACGCTTTGCTTCTTGTATATTGGCTAATTTCTCAAATTTTATTCGTAACTAGGCTCTTCCTTTTTGATAGATATACTTTTCTTTATTCTCATTCTCAATGAATCCTTTCTCTACCCCACCTAGTAACTCTCTGTAAGGGATTAGTCTAAACTCTGTCTCTATTATATTGGTATATTTGTGAATGGTTATTTTAATGATATATACTACTTGGAACAAGGACATCATCTTATGTACTTGAATATTTTACTCATAACATTGCTAAAGAAATTAAAATATTAAAAATCAAGTAATTTCTGAGATATAACAGGTTGTAGAGTTATGACAAAGAAAATGAATCCCACTAAAATGTTCTAGATTTCAGGCAAGTTTCTAGGTCTTAAATTCTTTATGTGTGGTTTCTTCTTATATTAGGCAATAGAACTAAAGGTGAGGTTAATCTGTAGTGATACAATTATCTTCTTCCTAGTCATGAATTTAAGCAATTCCAGCAGGGTCTAATTAATAAGAATAATTAATGTCCATGAGTGTAGTAAGATGCCAATCAAAAGTTCTTTGTCGTAATTACTACATTTAGTGTATATATACATGTACATGTGTGCCTGTATTCATGCTTATGTGTTCATACCTATGAATATGCCATAGTATACATGTGGTGTCACAGGAAAACTTTGGGTTTCAAGTTCTCTCTTTCTACCATGTGGATTCTAGGGACAAAACTCAGGTTCTCATGGTTGGTTGCAAATACCTTTATCCACCCACCAGCCCCTCATTCTCAAATACTATACTTGCAATCTGTGAGTGAAGGTGGTCTCCATTCTCCCAAAAGTGAACAAGAAACCAAAGACCAGAGGATCTGTAGGAGAATTTGGCATAGTGAAGACAGGCTTGTAAAAGGAATGACTTAAAGTTTCATCATGAATGAACATTGCAAAACTTAATGAGTCTAATTATAGATCAGAGGATGTTTGCAATTTCACTTTGTCTTAATGGAAGCTGAATATAGTGTCCACATAGACTATGGAGTCAATATTTCAGATTATTAAGAAAATGTTAACAATATAGCCAATAGAATGATTGTGGTACAGTGTTTTTCATGTAAATCCTCAAATCTCACTAAAATACTCACATTATGTATAAGTATTTCTGTTTTCATTTTAAATAATAGTCTGTATTTTTCTGATATTTATTTCTATTATTAATTATTATTAATAGTAGTAGTTATTATTACCCCAAGAAAGAACATAGCTAGCCAAGTGTAGTGATACACAGCTGTAATTCTAGTTCCTTGGCTGAGGCAGGAAAAGAAGGAGTTAGACAACATAAGATTAGAGCATCAAGATATCCCCAATGCTGCAAAGATAAAACTTGTGCCTGTGGATAACTAACAGCTGTCTAATTGAACCTAAATTTCTCAGTTATAAGGAATTTATGCCTGATATTGAGGATATAACCAATATCTTATTGCTGGAGAAGTCATAGACCCTGGAAGAGAACAAAGTATTTGAAGTTTCTAGATGATATCTTTTAAGTTGTGTCCTTGTACCCATAGATAAGTTCAGCCTCACCCTACCCTTCATCAAAGATGTTTCATTATGCAGAAAAGGATAATAGCTAAGCACCTGATCAAAATGAAGAGAACAAGTGATCTTAGGGTGTTCATCCCAAAACAGGACATCTAAAACAAACCCATTTACCTAAGGGTCAGGGAAAAAATAAGCAAGAGGGTACAGAAAGTTTTTAGGGGCCTGAAAACTGTGACAACTTTGGCAAGATAATGTCTTCTGGACAGGGCACCACTGTACCCATGAACCTGAACAACATGGCTGCCTGCACAAGACCTGCAAGGACTACAACACTGATCAGATCAACACAAATGCACGAAAACTTCACAGGGCCAGACTCCTAGATGATGAGCTATTGGCAGTCAGTGGCTGGTGTGAGATAGAGACCCATTATTCTCAGGATTGAGAATTAAATCCTAAGTGGTGTGGTCAAGTATAAATAAATGCAAATGAGGGTGACACTAATTATGCTCAAAATTTTCTTTCTCAAAAAGAAATATGCTGTATACATGTGTGTATAACAAAAATAAATATAGTAGAGAGATCATGAATTTTAGAAGATGGTAAAGGGGGTCATGAGAAAAAAATGAAGAGGTGGAAAGGGTAGAAACAATATAATTACTCTGTATTCACCTATGAAATTCTCAAATTAACTGAAGAAAAAAAGAGTTAGATCATAGCTTCAACCATATACTGAGGCACTGTCTCAATAGCAGTGAAGGAGTGTAGCTATCGGGGACAACCTATAAGATCATCATATTTGATTAGAGTGATTATTTGAAATTACATGCTAGAATTTTTTAACATATAGATATCATGTGCTCTTCATAACCACCTGTGGCTTTGAGCAAGCAAACAATCCACCTACATTTCAGACAGAAAGAAAAATAGAATCACAAGGAAATACAGGGCTGTTTTCATCTTAATGCTTATGCTGTCAGTCTGACGGATACACGGAAAGCCAAGTCATAATGTTCATAGTATTTCAAGTGAGTCATAAGGAGTAGGGTGGAGGTCAAAAGAGTAGAGCCCTCACAAATCAGATGAGTGTCCTTAAACGAAGAAGCCCAGAGATCTACTGTGCCTCCTGTTGCCCTGTGGTAACAAATAGGGAGGAAGATCTCCACTAGACACCTAATCTGTCATGTTCTGGGTCTTCAAACCTTCAGTCACCATCAGAAATAAATGTCTGTTGTTTAGTGAGAAGTAACCAGGTTTATGACATTCTGTCTGAGCACTTCACAATGGCTGAGATAAAGATCTTTTCCTTGCTGAGGTAACTTGATAGAAAGCAAGCCCTGACAATTTAACTCTAAATGCTTACTGCATATTCATTGTACTCACACAGACATTCATAACTTATTTTACCTTTCTATACTTGAGATCCCCTACCTGAAAATGCATATGCTTATATGATTTGCTTTGTACATTTTCATAAAGATGAATACTATAATAAATTTAATTGTTCTTCACAGTGTCAAGTAGAAAAGAGCCTCTTCCAAAAGTTTTTTTTTACAGCTACTTTTCATATGTAACATAATGAATGTATTTGACACATTAGAAAAATTCTCCACAGGCATATTTTTCTATAAGAATACACGGTGTATATACAATGCTCAAAGCACTGCCTTACATATTAGGAAACACAAAACATAAATTCCAAGAGTTTTCTGGGTTGAAAAATGAGAGGATTCAGGCACAATAATAGTTGCTGACTAACATTCAGTCATTAAATTATCAACCTAACAATATGATCTGGGAATGTCAAGAGGCTTAAGAAATATTTTTAAAACGTGGGAGGAACAAGAGTGGAATACCTTTCATGTGCTTGGAAAATCAGAGCTAATCTGACAAATGTTGATTATTAGACATCTTTTTTAAATTATTTCATTTTTATCTTTTGATGAATTAGGTCGGTACGATAAATAACCAGACCAGCTCAAGAACAAGTTATATTTTAATAGTTGAAAAGGGGAAACTCACGCTACAAGAGTGGGAGGTCCGAATTCCAATAGGTCCAGCAGGCACCGCACAGAGAGAGAGAGAGAGTGGCGCACCTGGATCTTTCAGTATTTCTACTTGGGCCCTAGGTAGCCACATGCTAATTAGTTGTGATTGGTTGACAGTTTCCCCATCATCTCCCCCTTTTGACTAAACAAGATCGATCCAAACCCAATACAACTATATACAATAGGAATAGACTCCAAATATAAAATTACAAGCAATAAACAATATTAGGCAAGGAATGCATAACAGAAGTTTTACTAAATATTCTATTTCAAGGAGTCTAAATATTGTATGGAAATTAAGCTTGCCTAAATCATGAGGAAGGTAGCTACAATTATCTAATCTTTAACTCCATCAAATATCTGAGAAGGGAAATAATATTACTTGAGTGAACAGGAAGTACAGTTGAGAAACTTCCAAAATGCGTAACAAATGACAGAGACAATTGACTACCTGGGCAATCACCCAAAGTCTCATTTGTAATATGGAAGCAACCAACTTTGGCTAAGGCCTAATATAACTGACATACCATTTTCAAAGGCAAGAAAGTTTTTAAAACTGTCTTTCCCTGTCTTGGCAGGATATGACAGTCCTGTTTTATCCATTTACGTATACTCTCTGTCTCTGTCAGTGGTGGAGGTATGGGCATTTCTTTGCCCAAAGACCAGTTCTGCCAAGAAGAAAGGCTCC
>LOEQ01006390.1:137689-154914 GCA_001685075.1 Bramus lutescens | reverse complement strand
CACTCATCCATTGTTGGTGGGAATGCAAACTTGTGCAACCACTTTGGAAATCAGATTGTAGGTTTTATGGCTGTGTTGGTTTCCATGTCTGTCTTTCAGTAGCCTGTAGATTACCCTGCTTCCCCAAAGAGACAAGAATGTAAGAGTAAAGACTCCACGTAGGCACCAGCTCAACTTATCCATGTTCAGTGAGTTATGTGGGTATGTTCCTGATGATTGGCGCCCTGCTATCACTTTGCAGAGAGAAACCTTTTGTCTTCACAACAGCCTGATTTCTTTGGGGATTTCCATAGTACTCCCTTGAGCAATGACTCAATTGAATGGAGCGTGGTCCCCCCACACACTGGTAGCCTCTCCTGACAACAAGAGATGACCTGTTGAGACTCTACATCACCTATTACTAGGAATTCACATTAGGATAACATTCAAAGATACTAGGAATTTCCACTGCACTAAATCTCCACATCTTCCCACAAAGCCTCCCAAAATTATTGCTGTATCTCCCCCAACACCAACCCTCTTTCCCCATTCCCTTCAACCTGATACCTCCACTCTAATCACCACCCGGCCCCAGTCTACCCATAAAATCTATTCTATTTCCCTCATGGAGGCCCATGTGTTCCCTGTAGACCTGTCCATCCTCTTTAGCTAACCTCTCTGGATCTGCAGAGTGTAGTTTGGTGATGATTTACATAATGACTAACATCCACTTATAAGTGAATACAAACAATTTCATCTATCTGGATCTGGGTTACCTCAACTAAGGATGATTTTTTTTCTAGTTCCATCCATTAGTCAAAAATTTAATATTTTTTCACACCTGAGTAATACTCCACTCTGTAAATGTACCACATTTTCTTTATCCATTCCTCTGTTGAGAGACATCCAGATCATTTCTAGTTTCTGACTATTATCAACAAAACCACTATGAACTTGGTTGAGCAAGTGTCCTTGTGGTAGAATGGAGAATCCTTTGGGTCTTGCCCAAGAGTGTTAAAGCTGCATCTTGAAGTAGATTGATTCCCAAATTTCTGAGGAACTGCAACACTGCTTTCTACAATGGCTGTACAAGTTTGCAATCCCATCAGCAAAAGAGAAATGTTGCCCTTACTCCACATCTTCATCAGCATAATCTGTCACTTGTGTTTTTGATCTTAGCCATTAAGACAGTTTTAAGATTGAATCCCAAAGTAATTTTCATTTGCATTTTCCTGACTGCTAAGGGTGTTGAACATTTATTAGTGTTTCTCAGCCAATTGAATTTTCGCTATTGAAAATTCTCTGTTTAGATCTGTACTTCAATTTTAAATTGTGTAATTTTTTTGATGCCTACTTCTTGAATTCTTAATGTATTTTCGATATGAGTCCTCTGGCAGATGTGGAGTTGGTAAAAATCTTTTCCCATTCTGTAGAATGCTGCTCTGTCTTATTGATAGTAGTGTCCTTTGCTTTACAGAAGTTTTTTTTTGTTTAATGATGTATCATTTATTAATTGTTTGTTTTATTGTCAGGGATATTGTTGTCCTGTTCAGAATGTCTTCTCCTATGCCAATGAGTTCAAAAATATTCTCCACTCTCTTTTATATCATGTTAACTGTATCTTTTAATTTGTTTGTTTTTGTTTTGTTTTGCTTTGTTTTTAGTTAGGGTCTTGATTCACTTAGAATTAAGTTTTGTTCAGGGTGCTAAATATGGATGTATTTGGATTGCTCTAAAAGAAATCATCAAGTTGGATCAGCACTGTTGTTGAGAAATGCTGACTATTTCCAGTCTTTATTTCTGGATTCTTTATCTAAAATCAGTTGCCTGTATGAGTGTTGACTTATGTCTGTGTCTTCAACTTGATTCCCTTGATCAACCTGTTTTCATACCAATACCATGTGATTTTTATTACTATTGCTCTGTAGTATAACTTGAAATTGGAAACAGTAAGACATCTAAAACTTATTTTATTGTTCAGGATTCAGGATTATTTTTATCTACCTTTGGTTGCTTTCTTTTGTTTTGTTTTTCATGTGAGGTTGAGAACTATCCTTGCAAGGTATGTGAAGAATTGAATTGGAATTTTGATGGGGATTGCATTGATTCTGTAGATTGCTTTTGGTATGATGGACATTTTTACTATGTTAACGTGACAAACACATGAGCATAGGAGATCTTTTTGACCTCTGATATCACCATCTATTCATTTCTGAAAATACATGAAGTTTTTCTCATACAAGTCTTTCATTTACTTGGATAGAGTTATCCCAAAGTATTTTACATTATTTGAGGCTATTGTGAAAGTTGGTGCTTCCCTAATTTTTTTCCAGTCCATTTGTTATATANATATATATATATATATGTAGTTTATTGAATTATTTTTTTAGATAATTCCCTATACAACTTCTTTGCTGAAAGCATTTATCATTGTACTAGTTCTCCAGTGGAATTTTTCCAGTCATTTATATATACTATCATATCATCTGCTACTAACTTTGCCTTTTCTCTTTCCAATTTGTATCTCCCTGATCTCTTTCAGCTGTCTTGTTTTTTTAGCTACAATTTCAATTTTATATTGAATAGACATTGTAACAAATGGATAACCTTATCTTGCCCCTGATTTTAGTGGAATTGCTTTGAGTTTCTCTTCACTGAATTTGATATTGACTATAGACTTACTGTCAATTACCTTTATCATTTTAAAAAATGTTCCTTGTATATCTAAGCTATAAGATAGTATTTATCATGAATGGATGCTGGATTTTGTCAAAGGCCTTTTCTTTATCCAATGAGATGATCATGAAACTTTTGCCTTTCTCTTGGTTTATTACATTTACTGATTGTCATATAGTAAACCATCCCTTCATCTCTGGAATGAAGGCTACTTAATTGTGGTGGGTGATATTTTTGATGTATCTTTTAATTCATTTTACAAACATTGTGTTGAGTATTTTTACATCAATATTCTTGAGAGAAACTTATCTGTAATTTTTTTTCTTGCTTCCATATTCTGTGTTTTGGACAACAGACTAACTGTATACTCATAAATTGAATTGGGCATTTTTTTCTTCTGTTTCTATTTTGTAGACTATTTTGTGGAGTATTTGTGTTAGCTCTTCTTTTAAAGTCTGGTAGAATTCTGCACTAAAAATGCTTGGCCTTTAACTTATTTTGATAGGAAACTTTAAATGAGTGCTTCTATTTAAATTATTTATCTGATCTTGATTTGACTTTTGTAATTCAAGTAAATACCTGATGAGAAAATTATACATTTCTTTTATATGTTCCAATTTATTGGAATACAGATTTTTGAGTATATCCTTATGATTCTATAGAATTATTGAGTGTCTGGTATTATGTCCACATTTTTATTTCTGATTTTTTTAATTTGGACATTCTTCTCTGCCTTTTAGTTAGTTTGGATAAGGGTTTGTTTATCTTGTTGATTTTTCTCATACAATAAACACTCTTTCTTCTGTTTCTTGGTATTGTTCATCTTATTTCTATTTTATTTATTTCAGCCCTCAGTTTGATTATTTGGCATTTACTACTCTTGGGTGTGCTTATTTTTGTCCTCAAAAGTCTTTAATATCTCTATTTCTGTCTTGACTCATTTTCCATTCAGTGGAGAACTGCTTGGTTTTCATTAGTTTGGAAGTTTTTGTTGTTTCTGTACTTGCTAATATTCAGCTTGAATTCACGGAGGGCTGATAGAATGTAGGAAGTTATTTTATTTCTCTGGTATCTATAGAGAGTTTCTGTCCGAGTACATAATCAATTTTGTTGTAAGTTCCATAATGTGCAGAGAAGATATATTTTGTATTTGGGTGAAAAGTTCTCTAAAGATTTGTTAGATGCATTTGGATTATTAAGTCTTTAAGTCAATTATTTTTGCTTAGTTTTTGTCTATCTGAATTGTCCACTGATGAGAGTGGGGTATTCATGTCCCCCACTCTCAGTATATGGAGATCAATATATAATTTCAGTTGTAGCAGTATTTCTTATATAAACTTGGGTGCACTTGTCTTTTGGGCATAGATGTGAAAAACTGAAATGTTTTGTTGGATTTTTCCATTGATATGTGAATTCACATTGATATGTGAATAGAATCTTTTGAATAGTTTGAGTTTAGAGTCTATTTCGTTAGATATTAAAGTGGCTACAACAGTGTGAAGAAGAAGGCCAGAAAGGGAAGATCTGTGGGATCCACAGGAGATGTGTGGGAAAAGGAAGGCTTCCGTTGGTGTTCTGTTGCAGAGCTGTGGACGAGACTGGAGGATTAGATCTGGGGAAACAGAATGCATCATTACTCTCTAAGAGCATGATATTCTTTAAAAGTACTTTGCAAACAAAAAAGCAACAGATACTTTACAAGTATCTTCCTAAGTAGTGAAGTCAGACCAAATTCAGGTAAGAAAGTACAACTGGATGAGCCTTTCTAGAAATTTGTCGACATCATGGCTGCAGAGAGGTCCTAGTGAGTAACAGCATTTCTGTTCATTATTTCCTGGCATTGGGTAACCTGTACCCACATAAAAATTTGGTTATGGTCATGTGTAAATGTAAACCAGTCCTGTAGTGGTGGGGTGGGGGAGCAGCACTCAAACAAAGGAGAATTGCTGGAGCTTTCTTGTAACCAGCTCTAGCTCCAGGTTCAGCAAAAGTGTGATAGATTGCAGCACATCCTATGATCTCCCTGAATGCCCACAGGTATACATGTTCATGTACATGTATGTACACACCCTCATACCCGTGCGCACACAAAGACGTTTGCTAAATCTTTCTGCATTACACTTTCAGAACCATGTCTTAGTAATGCTAAAACAGTAGCTTGTAATAGCAGTATATGGGAACTACTGCCTACTTCTTCATTCTCTCCTTACTGGCATATCATGAATCTTTTCCAAAACTTTATCAGTTTAGATTGTGAATGCCAGAATCACTGCTCTTGTTTAATTTTTTAAAGTTATTTCTATCTGCATTTGTATTTTCATTTGTTGCCCCTTAAAGAAATATTTCTTTTGCTAAGTTATGGCTGGAAACCTACCTCAACAGAGGGATGAATTGATTAAATCCATAACTCACCCAAGAGGGGAAATGCTATATGTTTCTTTTCTCTGCATTTATCATTGTGCTCCTGCTGGGTTAACCCAATTTAGCACCAGTTTTCAGTTTAGCAAGGGCAGGACATGGGAAAGATGCTTTCAGTCTAATGTCTAACGCTTGATTCTATTAAGAATAGTAATTCACATTTCTTTGAAAGGAAAACTCTTCACTATTTCACTGTCAAACTCATAATATTGATCATGTTTCTTAGAGTTGGTTATTAGTGCATAATGAAATGCAAGGGTGCAAAGCGGTGACCACTTCCCACCTGCTGATCTACTGCTAATGCTTATGTATGTTTTCCAGATTTTATTAATTATCTATAATTATCTATTCATTTTGGTGTAAAAGAAAACTATTTTGTCTATAAGTTCAATAATAATAAGAGCAAAATGCACATTTCAGATTTTTTAAAAGAAGAAGACATTTATTAGCTTCTGTATTTAAAGAGTTCAGATATCAGTGGTCTTTGAGTACATTGTGATTGAATATCACTGACTTTAATTCAATCAAACCCTTTTTATTCAATAAAGGGATTTAATCATCATCAACTTTTTTACAATAGTTGCATTGTTCAAATACATTTACTATGAAAAGAGAACATTTTGGGCTAAATGACAAGATACTCGTCCACTTATTAAAAAATCTGCCCTTTATATGCACACTTCTTGACGGGTAAAGCTGGAGAGTTCCTCTGTCTGCAGACAGAGGTGAGCACTAGGTGAGGCCTCCTGGATTCTGTCATGGTACAGTCAGTCCTCAAGGTGCTTGACCGAGCATGATGAGCAGGCAATGACCGTCTTCAATGTTAACCTCACTTTATTAACAGTTCAGTAGACTTTTTCTTAAACACAAATCCTCCCTTTTCTATATAAAAATGGCCTTCAATATGCTGAGAAAAATTTTCTTTTAAGAATATTAGAATATTTTTTAAATCATTTAAATAAAATTAGTTAAATCATCCCCCATCCTTTCTCCAGTCCGTTTCAAGTCTCCCCTCCTTTAGCACTTTCATGCCACTCATATTAAAAAAAAAAGCAAAAATGATTTCTAGGCTCTACGGCAATTAAATTATACTTCCCAATAGCACCTATTTTTGTTATTAAATTTAACTTGAAACATAAAAAATACAGATTAGGAATTCAGTGAGACATAAGTCTCAGCAATTGATTTATTTTACAGGGTTTTCTTATCATATTATGGTTTGACTAGTTGCTTCCTGATCCCCTATTCACATATTGAATTCCCATTCTCCAGTACACAATTCAATTAAAAAACAATCAAGTTAAAATGAGTTTAGTAGTAATGGACTATAATATAATGTAACTAGTAGCCTTTCAGGAAAAGACATTGTGGTTAAAACTAGAGGGAGACATGACCATGTGAAGAGTTAACAAGCCATCAGCAAGTACAGTAGAGATGGTGCAGAGAATGTCTACCCTGACCACACATCAATTTTTGACTGCTAATCTCTAGAACGTGAGCAAAACTATATTTCATAGTTTACTCAACCTAATCTCTGGTACTCTGCTATGGGTAGGCTTTCAAACAAATGTAGAATTTTATGCTTTTTCATATTGTGAAATATGAATATCGAGGCAGTTCATTTCTTATTTTATTTAATTAATTTAGTATTTTATTTGAACATTTTTATATATGTTTACCATCATGCATTGCTTAAGGTCACCCCCATTACTATCTTGCCTCATTCTTCCCTCTGGTAGGTCTCTTTCTTTATCCTGGGTAGCGGCCTTCTATTTTTATGTCATATATATCTTCTCATGCCCAAATCAAGCAAAACATGTGGCATTTAACTTTCTTTGCATATTTTGCCTAACATTATGGTGTCTAGTGTCATCTATTTCAGCCAAGTGACATCCATTTTTTATGTCTGATTAAAGCTCCAATATATCTATGCCACATATGCTGTCCCCTTGTTGTCAGACATCTTCTTTCTAACTTATCTCTGGCAACATCATGGATTCTGTCTCATGGAATTAAATCCAATCAATAAGTGATTGGTTATCTCTATAATATGTACAGCACTATTGCACCAGTAAATCTTGAAGACGGGCTTTTGTTTTAGGCTACAGTATTAGTGATAATTATTTTCTTGCAGGAACTTACACAGTACCTTCCACAGTCATGAGTGTTAGTCAGTAGATATGAAACTTTTGCTTGGGCACCAGATCAATCAAATGGTATATTCAGCAATAGGACCTTATTGTCTTCATATTATGAAGAGTAAGCAATAGCCTTGCAACAGCCTGTGGTGCTTGATCTGCTCTGTGGAATCTTGGCCAATGGCTTATCAAAATGTAATTCCTAGCATTGGTGGTTTCATTTTATGGAATAAAATATATAACAAAGGCATTTTATCCTCCATTTCATAGTGTCTCCATTTAAATTCTATATATATATATATATCCATAAATCCTAGATATGGATCTATAAGTGCATATGGCATTTTTCTTTGCCTATTTTGTCTAACATGATGATTTCTAGTGCTGTGTGTGTGTGTGTGTGTGTGTGTGTGTACACCCTATGGTAAAAGCTTTCCATGTGGCTTTTCAAAAGGTCTTTAGGGTTAACTGTGCTTCAAATATTCTCTTCTTTACTCTGCCCTTCCATCCCCCTCCTAATTTAATCCTTCCGCTTTCCCGTTCATCACTTTATAACACAATATTCCATTTACCCTCCTTGGAAGATTCCTTCCTCCTTCCTGGTCTCTTGCTTGCTACCTAACCTCTGTGACTATTCTCATTGAAACACACATATAGAAGACAAAAGGAAAAGACTTTCTGAGCAGGACATACACAGCATAGGCATTGTGATAATCAATTAATAAATAGAATCTCATTAATCTAAGAAGTTTCTGTACAGACATGAAAGGCACCAGTCATGAATGGGAGAAAGCTTTAAAATTGTACATGCAGCAAAAGATTGATATCAGAATGCTTGAACAATAACAAAAAGCCCCAAACAACATGAAAACAAATACCTTAATTTAAAAAAATGGAGTATAGAATTAAATAGCATTCTCAAAACTGTGGGAAATAAACAGATGAGAAACACTTTTTAAAACATTTAGCATCCTTAGCCACCACAGAAATGCAAATTAAGAAAACTTTGAGTTGTTGTTTTTATTTAATTTAGTGAAAATGCCCAGGATTAATATAACAAATAACACATGCTGGTGAAGATGCGGCAAAAAGGGGAACTCTTTATTCATGCAGGCAGAAGAGCCAACTGGTTCAGATACTATGAAAATTAGTGTGGAGTTTCCTAAAAAATCTGAAAGTAGATCTACCACAAGACCCAATTACACCACTCTTGGCTTCTACACAAAGGGCACTATATCTTACTACTGATATACTTGCTTATCCATATTCATTGTTGCTCTATGGACAATAGCCAAAAATAGGGAACATCCTCAACCCCAATAAAACTGTAAATGGATATCAAAATGTGTGCTTACACAGTGGAATATTATTTAGCTCTTAAGAAAAGTAATATCTGCAGTTAAATGACTAGAACTATAAAAGGTCTTTCTGAGTGAAGCAACTAAGTCTCAGAAAGACAAATTTAGTGCACTTCTACTGTAGCTGGTTACATTTTATTTGATTTTATTTTTCTATTGGGCAAGATCAAACTTTCTCTTTCAGGCTTAATTCAAGATTTTGTGATTACAATGGGAATTGATTCTACAGAAGAAAGAAATTATTTGCCAGATGTATTGGCTAGTGTTGTGGGGCAAATTGACACAAGCTAGAGTCATCAGAGAGGAAGGAGCCTCAGTTGAGGAAATGCCTCCATAAAATCCAGCTATAAGGCATTTTCTCAATTAGTTATCCAAGGGGAAGGACCCAGTCCATGGTAGTTGGTGCTGTCTCTGGGTTGCTGCTCCTGGGTTTTATAACAAAGCAGGGTGAGGAAGTCATGTGCAGCGTGCCAGTAAGCATCAACCCTCCATGACTTCTGCATCAGCACCTGCCTCCAGGACCCTGCCCTGTTTGAGTTCATGTCCTGATTTCCTTCAATAATGAACAGCAATTCTGAAGTGTAAGCCAAATAAACCCATTCCTCCCCAACCTGTTTTTTTTTTGTTTTTTTGTTTTTTGTTTTTTTGTTTTTTTTTGGTCATGGTGTTTCATAGCAGCAATAGAAACCCTAACTAAGACACAGGTATTTGAGATATGTTGCCTATACTAAATGAGAATGATCTTTTTCTCACCACATTATATAGCACAGCAAGGAAGATTATTATGTATAGTCCAAGCAACTTTTCTTTCAACCTCCAAAAACTCTGAGGATAAACAAGCCAGATCACCTATCACACTGACACAGTCAAATAGTTTTTGCTACTCATTATCATTGTCTCATCTTTTTCACTTTTGCCTTCAGGACATTCCTGTGCTATTTCATCTCACCCATTCACAAAGCCAGTTTATGCGATACAAACGAAACTGCTCCTTTTTCAGGTGCTTTGAGAGTTGAAACTTCAGTGTGTAAATTTCACTGCCTGTATCTAAAGAACTGAGATATGATCCTGTAAATAAAATAACTGTCGGAGAATGTTGGTTTGAAATGTTTTTTAATTCGCTCTATCCCCATTAAAGTTCCATTTCTTTGTTAGAACAAGAATGAAGTAAGTAAAAGGCAAAGATTTTAACTAAATTTTGTCCCCAAGGGATCTGAGTGAGCAGTACCCACCACTAAAGATGTTTCGAAACCATGCCTGGCTGACAAGGCTAAACTAGATCTAGTTTCTTATAGGATTCCTGTTATATGTTATTTGATTCTCTATTATTTGATTCTACATAATATGATCAATCTTTACCTTGGATTTCTCTTGTGCTTTCGAAATATGATATTTCTAACTACTGTGCTTCCAAATCAATTAACAAAATCAATGAAAATATCGCACCACCTTGAGCTCTTCTGAATTTAAATTAAATACTAGAGATGTTTTCCAGGCTTTGAGCAAGAATAATCATAGAACAAAGTACCTATGAGATTTAGAGAAGAGCTCAATTTCTTTAAGTATATTATGAGGTCACATTTTCTGTTTAATACAAATTGATTTCTATAGTTTTTAAGTCAGTCCTCGTAAGTTAGATATAATAAACTAACATTAAGTATCTTCAGAAAGTTCACACACACACACACATACTGCCTGCGATTAATGGGCATGAAGCAAGAACATATATCACTCCAAGAATTTGAACAAGTGGATTCTTACACCCTGGCTTACGCTGCTCTAAATACAGTTTGCTCTTGAATTTGTTAATTAAGCTGTTAATTTCATATAGTATATTTTCAATTCTACAATGTTCACTTTCATAGTATCTAATTACTGAAGTTCTTTATCTTTTTACTTACTCTAAAAGGCTTTCCCCATGAAAGTGATAATTCACTTGACAGTCTAAGAGATCACAAGATTCTCCAGGAGTTTTATATTTGACTTTAAAGAATACCAAATCAAATCAACATTTGAACAAGATAACTTTATGGAAATATGCATCTCTTTTGCTCCTAATGTGTTTCAATTCTCCTTAAGCCTCTTTTGTATTATCACAATATAATCTCAGCAATCTCCATAGCTACTCGAAAATTAATGATAAAACAAGGTAGCGAAAAATCACACTGCTAGTTTAGCATCATTGGGTCATACAATGTTTTATCCCTGGTTATAACAAGGGAGTGAAATAGATTTTAAAAGTGAAGTAAGAGCTGACAGAATCTTATTTGGAGGGTAAGCAACTCACAATTCCAGCTGTAAAACATTGTCTTCATTTTTGAAAGTGTCTGCTTATACCCTTTACCCCTTGAATAAAAAGTATGCCAAGAATTCTGTGTGATGAAATATTTTCTATCAGCAGGCATTTGATAACAGACGGCAGTACATGTTAAGAAGCCAAGAGTCTTCTTTCTGAATAAATGTAAAATTGCTTCACAAATCTTTACTAAAAAGGAACATTTCAAAGGTATTTCACAGGTTTTCTTTCAGAAATGTTTTTCCCAAGCACCCCATTGAGGGGCATCTGGATTTCCAGGTTCTGGCTATTACAAATAATCCCGCTATGAACATAGTTGAACAAATGCTTTTGTAGTATGATAGAGTGTCTCTTGGGTATATTCCCAGGAGTAGTATTGCTGGATCCTGGGGTAGGTTGATACTGAATTTCCTGAGAATCTGCCGCACTGATTTCCAAAGTGGTTACACAAGTCTGCATTCCCACCAGCAATGGATGAGTGTTCCCCTTACTCCACATCCTCTCCNGGGAGGGGGGAAAATGGGAGGAGGGGAGGAGGTGGAAATTTTTAAAAATAATAAAGAAAATGGAAGAAAAGAAAAGCAAAAGCAAACCTGAATCTCCTTGCTTGTGGCAGATATCACCAGATTAATTCTCTGATTAATTAAGGTCGGTCAGGATCCAGTCCCTCACAATAACCCTACCACATGGATATCTAGCCAAGAGACTTCAGGAGACAAGTCGTATCTAAACTTGAACAGCTGGCTTTAACTGTTCTTGAGATAATGGTCCAACAACCAGTTCTCTGATACTAACATTTAATGTTCATCTCTCTTCTATAATAAATCACAGTATTTGAATGCAATCTATTCACATTGTCTTTCATACTTTAATTATACCTGGATTATTTACAACTAACACAATGTATGTGGTTGTCACACTATGTTTTGTGAAAAGAACATATGTGATAGGACATAGGTATGTGAATTTATTTCATTGATTATGTTTCTGATGTAAAAGTGTAGCCTTATTCTGTTGAGTTGAAGTTTGGTTCTGCTTTTTCTGCCATCTGAACTTCATTGATTTTCTGTCAGGTCAGTCTTCCAGATGCCAAGTCTTGATTATTGATTAGAGGCAGTAAAGTGATTCCACCTCTCTAGTTACAAATGTGATGTGTGGTTCTTAAGTTTTGTCTGTAATTTCTTCAGTAAAATCCAAGATCTCTGGTACAGTTTCCAGTTGGGCTTGAGACTGAAGAGGCAGCAGGTAGCAAAGAATCAGGAAGAACCTCTGAAAAAATACTCAGTGTTTCTCTCAGATATGCTGGAGTCAGGAAAGCAGCATATGTCCAGGGACCTGGGTTCAGTTCAGCAAGGGAGCACACAAATTTGGATCCTAACTGGGTCTGGGATAAGAGAGATCGATGATACAGATTTAATTCATGCCTGGAAGGATGCATGGATGGGCAGCAGAGAGTAAGGGTTCACAAACATGTTACCTAGCTAGACCTGGCCCTAGACGGGGTATATGTGGGAGGAAGGAAAATAGTCAAATTCAACAAGAGAGCTTACAGATCCAGCTTTGACCTGAGTCTAGAGGGGTGGCCTGGATGGACAGCAGGGAGGGTCCTGAATCATAGTAGTCAAGATAGACTGTAGTTGCAGCACCTGCTCAGATCTGGGCCTGCAGATTCGAAATGGAGGGGGCTTACTTAGGAAATGTTAAGGTATGTTCTGCATGCTTTAGCTTCTGTCAAGGCTTTTTACTCTAACCTTAATTTTCTGTGCTTTGGAAGTAATATGATGCATTTAGAGGCAAAATTTTAGGTATTTTTCATACTGGTGTTCTCTGTACTTAGATCATTGATTTTGTTTTTTTTTCATTTAATAAATTCTTTTCTATTACTTGAATTAGTTTATTATTATTAAATTGCTTATGTTGTCATATTAATGATATGTTTCTCCTGAAACTGCTCCCTGGTTCTTGAAATTCTGTTATTCTTTTCTTTGCTTTTTATCTTTGTGTTTCAATTTAGGAAAAATTTCTCTATGGGCGTATGTGCATATATGTCGATTATTTGAAAAGTTTCTGCCTTCTAGTCCTCAAAATTTCCTGTCTCCTTGGCTCAGCCTTCTAAGTACTATAACTGCAGATTTGTACTATGTCACTAACTCCTCAATTTCAGAAATTAGTTTTTCTTTTTGATATAGGATCTCATATTTCCAAGAATGGCTGAACTTCTTTTGCATCTGTGATGATTAATCCTGTCTATTTGATGGGATTTGGAATCACCATGATAATGAGACTCTGCAAATGGCGAGGGCATACTTCTAGATTAGGTTCATGGAGATGAGAAGACTCAGCAAAAATGTGAATAGCACTATTTGTCGACTAATCCTTGGACTACATATGAATGGAGAAAATACGTTGAACACTGGCATTCCTCTCTACTTTCTGTGTACTTACGCAGGGTGTCCCTTGCCTCGAGCTCCTAATACCCTGGATTCTTCACCATTAGGAACTAAATCATAGTATTGTAAAAAACATAAATCCTTTCTTTTAAAAAATTGCATATCTATCTATCTAGATATATAGATAGCTATATCTATATTGCATTAGTGTGTTTTTCCTCCATGTTTATACACAAATGTCCAGTGACTGCAAAGGTGGAATGGGGGATTAGATCCCCTGAAACTTATATCTGGAGATAGAGGTGGATGTGAGACACCACGTGAGTCCTGGGAAGTGAACCAATGTCCTCTACAATGGCAATAAATGCTCTTACTGCTGATGCATTTCTCCAGGCTCAACTATTCCTTTTGAAGTTGCTTTTGTCAGATATTTTGTTGCAGCAACAAGAAACGTCACTACTACAGCAGCTAAGGTTAGCCTCAAATTCCTCATTCATACAGGTTTTCTTTCCACTGCTGTACTTACAGGTATGGTCCGAATGTCAGGTTCTAATTTAAGACTATTCTAGCATTTGCCAACTTACAAAAATTAATAATAATAACTAGCAAACTTGTGCCTTGTCAACTTGATTCTGAGATACAACATTATAAAGCATAGCCTTTCCCTCTTGTTTGTCCCCAAGATCTTGTTAATGTCGCAATGAAAAGCACAGTATAACTTTAAAAGCTCCAGTCCTGAAATTTTCAAACATTTTAAAAGTTCAGTCTCTTTAAAGAGACCGATGTCACTTTCAAAATTTGAAGTCTCTCTGAAAATTGAAAAATAAGTCACACACTTATTATTCCAACAGGGATGAATCAGGACACAGATAAGACATAATCAAAGCAAAACAAAACTGAAGCAATGTAAATTAAACTCTGCAAGAAAATGTCTGGTATCTTTGAGTCATGATATTTTGGGCTTCGAGGCAGGCAGCACCATTTCTCTGGTTTTGGTATCTACAGCACACATAGCCTGCTTTCTATCCCAGGCTTCCCCAGTTCTCTACCTGCTCCCATCCTTGGTAATCATCCCACAGTCCTGGCATCTTCCGTATACTGAGTTTTCACTGCAATCTGAACTGCAGCTTCTGGGTGCTCACCCTGAGGAAAAACTTCCCAGAAGACTTTTGTCTTTCCCAATTACAGATCCAAAACAACATTTTGATGGCACTTTAAGTTTTTAAATAACTTCCACAATTCTTCCAATATCTGCATGATATTGGCATGAAATGTAGGCTGAAATTGAAGGAGAGGCCTTAGAGGGATGATGCCTACTTACTTGTTTCCCATGGCCTAGCCAACCTGCGTTCTTATATCCAGGATCACCTGCTCAGAGCTGGAACCACCACCCTGAAATAGGCTCTCCCATATGAACCAAAAATTAAGAAAATGAGGACAGGCACAACATATTTTTTTCAGTCCAAGGTCTATATTATATAAAGCATCAGAAAACATTTGGTTAAATTTTTAGTATATGCCCTCCAAGTAGTATCATAGGCTTGCTAACATTGCTTTTGTGAAATGAATTAACTTGCAAGGCATCATCATAAAAGGCACTAGAATAAGAGGACACGCCTCGGTAAAGGTTTTTTGATATTAGACATGTTCCAGTCTCTTATAAGCATTTTAACATTAATTTGAGTTGCCTCCCATGCCTGTGAGTTTTGTCAGTGAATTGGATAACAATGGTTAGTTCCTATCCCTATAAAGTACAGTGCCTGGAAGCATGGGGGCAAAGTCGAAGACTCTTCCAATGTATAAATAATGATTTGTGTGATGCATGAAGGAGTGAGCAGGTTAGTGCCTGGGATTCATTGTGGTATTAAAAAAAGTAACTGGGAATTAGCAAGAAGAGTGGATGACAAAGAGTTCTAGAAATCATTGAAATATCATATACATACAGAGCCAACAAGAGTTTGTGGTGAACTGGATATTTGTGAGAGATAAGGAGTAGAATCTTCTATCTAGTCTGAAAGGATGAGATTATCACATAGAAAGATGAAGGGATGAAAGAGAAAAGAGATTTAGTACATGAGGATTTCACGTTTTCTTTCATCTCTAAGCACAATCAGTAATTAACTACTTTTTAAATTTTTTTCTTTCTTTCCTTTTTTGGGTTTCTTTCTCCTTTTTGATTGATTGTTTGTTTTTAGTTTTACAAGACAGTATTTCTTTTTGTAGCCTTGGCCATCCTGGAGCTCACTTTATAGACCAGGCTGACCTCAAATTCACAGATTCACCTGCCTCTGTCTCTTGAGTGCTGGGATTATATGCATGTGCTACCACTGCCCAGATTGAATATCTCTTTTTAATTTGTTGCATTCTTTTTAACATCAGAAGGAAATTGAGCTATATCTGTGGAAAAGATAAATGGAAAGGCCAAATAGGTGTCTTGATACCTGAGACTAGCTAGCATTCATGAATGATTTGATCTGGAGATATAAATGTTCTTACTGTGCATATATTGATTTAACAAAAGAAATTGTAAATGCTAGGCACTAATTAGGGGATACTTGTGCCTTGAGATCTTAAGTATTGGCAGAATAGGGGTGTCTAGTGCAGTAAAATACCAATAATAAAACATAGTTTCTTGAAGGAAAGTTTATGCTAGAGGTGAGAAGTAGATATACCAAATGTTCCATATAAATAAAGTAAATAAAAGTGATTATAGAGAATGATCACTTGATTTAGCAAAGGAGAGAAGAGTTTTTATGACACAGCAGAAGTAAATTCAAGGTTACAATGAATTTAATAGAATTAGGGTGAAAAAAATGTAAAGAGTGTGAAAAGGCAGAATAGCTCAGATTTGATTGCAACTTTCAATACAGGAATGAATCAGCAAACAGGAGAGACATATCTGATTAATGTAAATGGTAGATCTCTTTGTATTTTGATGATAATAAGGAAAACTTTTTAAAAAACTGAGTGATGTTTCCAATGAGATCAATGAAAAGTAAGGGAAATTGGGCGGTGGTGACACACGCCTTTAATCCCAGCACTCTGGAGGCAGAGGCGTGCAGATCTCTGTGAGTTCAAGGCCAGCCTGATCTACAAGAGCTAGCTCCAGGACAGGCTCCAAAGCTACAGAGAAACTCTTGTCTCTAAAAAACAAAACAAAAAAAGTGAAAAAGTGAGGGAAATCACTCTTTATTTAAATAATTTGTCTTCACAAGAATAAAATTCACTTAGTAATACATGCAAAAAGGCAGAATGCTGCTGTGTTGACTTTTCTGTGTATATTTTTCATCTAGCATTGTGGCAGTTTCCTTGTACTGAAACATTCACATGTGGACAGAGTAGGCGATTCATCAAGCTTGGGAAGTAAATGAAGTTTATAAGGTTCTGGGAGGTTGTTGAAAGTTACAAGATGTGGAAAATGCCATCCAAGGTCATAAAAGCAGCAAACAATAGCTGTAGATAGTTTGTTTAGATTCCTGGGACTGTTTTCAAATGAGAACTCCAAATAAAGTTGGATAAGCAGGGCCCATGGGACTTACATAAGTTTTTTTGTTTGTCTGGTTTTTTTAGTTTTTTGAGACAGGGTTTCTCTGTAGCTTTTACATAAAGTTTTGATGGCTTTGCTGAACCTCCTGGTGGGATACCATCTATGAGAGGTTAGGTAGAAGCTACATAATTTTGAACACCATGTAAATTATCTTCCAGAATTGCTGAAGTAATCAAGGAGGAACAAGTAAAAGGCAAAATACATAAGTTGTCTGTACAAGTAATTCAAAGGCAAATGTAAGAAAATTTTTTGTTAATCAGGAGTTCTTAGGGAAAATTTTAATGGAAACTCAAATATTGAGCTGATACTTTCAGAAGGTTATATGTGATAAAGCTGTTCAAATTAAAAAAAATAACTTTGTCCTAGGTATGGTCAGCTACTCTCTAGACTTTGTTTTAAACATATCCTATAACTCCCTACACA
>LOEQ01006390.1:119832-137466 GCA_001685075.1 Bramus lutescens | reverse complement strand
TGGTCTACAAGAGCTAGTTCCAGGACAGGCTCCAAAGTCACAGAGAAACCCTGTTTCGAAAAACCAAAAAGAAAAAAAAAAGAAAGAAAAGAAAAGAACTCTGAATAATTATGAATAATTAAATAACAGTTGGATTAATACCTCCTACCCATGTTATATGTCAGCATAGTTCTTTTGATAACATACTTGACTGAGAATCAGACCCTTTCCCACTAGGTGGGGTCCTGCTAAAATGTCTTTTACAGGTTCTTCTTAGCTGTGAGAATAATTTCCACTTATTGAGAGTGTACAATAAGGTGCCTTCAGAGATCTTTGTGAAAAGGGATGTAATGTAAAGCCTTGACTGTTTTACAGATCTGTAAAAGCTTAAAGGAAAACTTCCTATGAGAGTGGCAAATGCAACTCCCAGGAGCCATTAGGTTGTTGATTGAAAATTCCAGTGCCAGGATTGCAGTACTTTCCTAATGCTTTATGACCACCGTCACTCGCAGCTCTTCACAAACCATATAAATAATGCCTGTATGCTGGTTGCATTCCAGAGCTAGATGGTAATAGTCACTTGCTAAAGACATGACATCTTTGGCTACAGGACATAAGAAAACCAAGAAGGGAGTATAGTGGAAGGTAGATCCCTCTTTTGTGGTTTTCCTAGTACTGATGTGCGGTACACAGTCTGCTGGAGAAGAGTTGCCGCTGACAGCACTGCTAGTTTATAGATTCAAAATGCTGTCGTACCAAAATGCCACATGTGGATAAAAATGCTCCTCATAGATTCAGGCGTATGAACACCTTTTTCCAGTTTGTAACACATTTTGGAGAAACTTAGGAGGTACAGTCTTGTTAGAAGAAGTATGCCACTGGGGTTGTGCTTTAAGAGTTTATAGCCTGACATCCTACTTCCAGTTTGTGTGATCTCGTTCATGCTTGCAGTTGAAGACGTGATCTCTCGGTTTTCCAATGAGTCAGCTTTTAGTCATTCATTTTCCTGTAAGTAATTCCTGAAAGCCCATTGGTTCCCCGTGCTAGACTTCTTGTATGGGATTGTTTCTTAGATTTGTCACTGGTTTCTAATCTGGAATGAACAGCCAGTTTTCCGATCTCCCCTGTATATATATATATATATTATACATAATATATAACAATGGAGAAACAAATGAGCTTCACACTCATAGCTGAAGCACTTGTATAATGTCCCAATTGTATCTGCTACAGACTCACCAAATAATAAATAAGGTGGTTTGGAAACTATGAAGTGAATATAGAAATTTCAATGTATTTTTATCTCTATATGTGTATATGGTATATATGTATGTGTGCATGAGTGTGTGAAGGCCAGAGGATAATACTTGGCAACTTCTTCAGTCATCCTCTTATTTTTTGAAGCAGGGTCTCTCAGTTCACACGGTGCTCATTATTATGGTGCTCATTAATTCATCATTGCTTGCTAATCAGAATGTTCCAGACACCCGCCTGCCTTTGCCTCATCATCACTGAAACTATAAACATATACTATGATGCTTGGTTTTTATATATTCATTCGGAATCTGAACTCAGATTCTCATGACTTATATGTTTAGCTTCAAGTTGAGTTCTTTGATGATTTCAGTTTTTAATCCATCCTCAGTAAAAATAGAGTAGCATAATCTCATTCTGGAAGACGGTTACTTGAGTATTCAGTGAAATATTGCTAATGATGTGCATATAGGTACATGATTATATTATTAGGTGTAGATGTATTATAGGTACATGTGCAGTTACCAGCGAGTGTCAACTCCATTACAAGCTAAATGGAACTAAATCATAGGTCCTTTTCAGTAGTCATACAGAGAGTCATTTTATTGTTGATTCTGCTTTATTTCTACATTTTGCTTTAGACTTTCTTCATTCAAAATCAGAACTAGGACTTATTCTTTCGGTACAACTACTTATTACACATATGCACAATCATTTTAAATTAACAACAAATCCTGGGTTTGGAGTGTTTAACTGAAGACCTTTACTAAAGTGTCCAGATAGCATGAGTCAGGCTTTTCAGTCTCTCCAATTGCATCTCTTCTGAAACGGAATGTACTCTCTACTATTTCTCTTTTGGTTTTGAAATTGTTTTTAATTTTATCTCATATAGGTAAATTCAAATAAAATTTTTATTGTAGCAGAAATGGAAAATTATATCATAGGCTAGCAATGAGTGAAAGATCATTTTCCTGACAACAAAATACATTGAAAGCAAATTTTAATCTTTTATCATAGGCCTGTGAAAGGCTATTTACTTCTGCATACAATCATTAAACAAATACTCTTGACTTAATGAGATAAAACAAATCCTGAAAACAAATAGGACTCATTTGCAGTTCAAACTCAGTTCGATATTGAAAAAATGTTTACATCCAGATAGGTTTGGGAGTGTCTAACGAAATCACAAAGTGTTTCAGAGGGGAAAATATATGTATACAGCATAACAAACTCACTTTTTGCACTTGAAGTTTCTCTTATTCATCAGTCAGTGAAGTGAAATCATGCAGGATAGTAGAGTTTGCGCCCAAATCTCACAGGATTAATAAGTTCCAAGGGAATTGAAATAGCTTACAATGTGTACTTCAGATCAAAGATATTATGATCCCTGAGAGTTGAATGTTTTTTCTTGATAAATGTAGGATGGAGTCATTTTTCCTTTTATTTTATAAATAAAGTTTCCCTGAAGATCAGAGAGTTAAAGAGTCCCACTGGTCAGCCTTGCAGACAAGGCAATGGGCACACACATCTTTACTCTCAGCAGTTAACACTAGTTTGCCAAAGAAACCAGGCAGTGGTGGTACACGCCTTTAATCTCAGCCCTTGAGAGGAATGTAAGGCTGAAGGAGACAGCTCTCTCACATAGTCTCATTCTGAGATCCCTGAAGGCGATCACCATTTCAGACTGAGGTAGAGGTAAGAGCCAGTGGCTGGCTTTTTTGCTTTTCTGACCTTATCTGTCTCTGGGTTTTTATTAATCATGCTACAGTAGAAACTCAGTTTTGAATATCTGAATTTTAAGAGATGTTCTATGCAATATTTAATGTTAAGAGCAGTTATTTGTACTAACCACAGATCTGAAAAATAAAATCCACCTTAACATATCAAGATCGGTGCTGCACAAATCAAACCCTCAGTTTTGCTGTTGTTGAAAGAATTGTTTCTACATATGTCAAACCTTTTAAACTATACCCAAATATTTTCACATACAGGTCCATTTCTTAAGTATATGTAGTGATATTATTATCATTTGGAATTGTTACTTTATACATTCATGATAATGGTTTCTGGCAATATTTTTATGAATTTTTGAAATTCAATAAAATTATACTAGTTGCAAGAGACACATTTTTGCTACATGAAAAGATTTTTTAGTTGTCTATTCACATAATACATTTAAAACACTGGAGAATAAGGTGATTGTACTGCATCAGGTGAAGATATAAAGAAAATATTTTATATATTTATATATAAAATGAGATTAAGTAACTTTTCTGTTTGCAGGGTGTGGATTAAATGTGGTCTATTTCTATGGGTATTTTCTTTATTTAAATCTTACTACTTTGGCTTCAGTTGGGGGTAGCAGTGGAAAGAGTCATATAAGGGAGCAGAGAAAGGGGTGGTAACTGCATCTAGAATATATTAAGATGGCCAACACAGTGTTAAGTAGCATTCAAGTCTGTAGCACTTTCTAAGAGGCCTTAAGAAGCTGTGGGTCAAAAATAAATGCTGTCTGTTTGCAGATGCATTTAGACAAGGCTAAGCAAGCAGGTATTAACTGGCCAGCACGTTTTCTTTACCTGTGAATGAATGCTTGGGAGGATTCCAAGACTAGCCTAATTTCATCAGCCAGATAAGATTTAAGAGAGTAAATAACTGGCACTCTACCCAACGAATTCACCCTGGAATTCATGGCTGGAGCCTGCCAACTTACTAAGTCAGGAGTTAGGTGGGGTTCATAGCACAGTGTAATGGGACACTAGAGTCGAAAACCTATCTTTCCCATAAACTCTTGGCACATAAGCATAGCTGATGGTGTTCACTAACGCAAGGTAATACCATGTTCAGAAGATATCGTTTTTGCCATACATCCCCTCGTACTCTGACTCTTGGATTCTTTTAACCCTCCCCTTCCACATGAGTTCTGAGCCTCAGGGAAGGGGTGAACTACTTGTTCCATTTATGGCTAAGCACTTTTTTTTTTTTCGTTTTTCGAGACGGTTTCTCTGTAGCTTTGAAGCCTGTCCTGGAACTGGCTTTTGTAGACTAGACCTTGAACTCACAAAATATTCCTCTGCCTCCCAAGTGCTGCGATTAAAGGCGTGCACCACCACTGTTTTCTGGCAACAAAGCACTTTCTTATCTCTGTGCTTCTCTAGATCTCTGCGATGGCTCCTGGCCACTGCAGTAAGGAGCTTCCCCATGAAAGCTTCTCACAGCACTGCTCTGTGGACAAAAGCACAAATGTGTAGAAGGCAGTTTTCAAACATGACCATTCATCAAGAGCAGTAGCAGTAGATCCCCACCAATAGCCTATGACCTCCCCAGCTAAGGATTCTTCATCAGATTTACAGAACCAAGTTTGAGTTCTGTCTAATAGAGCTGGCTTCACATTCAGCCAGAACATTTGTGTCCGTTTTATGCCTTCCAAAATGCCTGCTGATTATTGTGTATGATTCTCAAAAGCCATTTTTGGTGACTTTTTGCTCTCTTTTTTTCTGACATTCAATTCACGATTAATTAGCTACTCAAACCTACACACAGTTTTTTTTTTCTTTTTCTTGAGGTTAAAGCCTTAGTATTGTGCTTCTCCATAACTCACCAATGATCAGAGATAAGTAGGAAAACAGTCCCATTTTTTCATAAAAAGAGATAATCATTGAATGCTTAAGGCTGAGCACAAATCCAAAATGTCCTGGATTTTCATCCAAACGAAAGAATGAAGTTCACTATCCAATGAGAGGTATAGTGTTGCCCTAGCAAGTTTGAACCACCTGAGAAGCAGGTCACAGCTGAGGATTTCCCAGATCAGATTAGATTGTGCGCATATTTGTATGGGGTGGGAGTCTTTATTAGTTGAAATAGGAGAGTTCAAACCCTGGGGCGTGTCACCATTCACTGGTCAGATGCTACTGAGATGTATAAGGAAATTAGCTATGCAAGACCGTGTGGGAGAGGAAACAGTATTCCTCCATGTTTCTGCTTCAAGTTTCTACCTAAATCCTCTTATTGACTTCCCTCAATGATAGATGATAACCTGCAAACTTAAATTAATACATTCTTGGGTGGTGGCACAGGCCTTTAATCCCTGCACTCCTGGAGGCAGAGGCAGGTGGATCTCTGTGAGTTCAAGGCCAGCCTGGAATACAAGAGCTAGTTTGACTTCGAGCTCTCTGTAGCTGAAATCACCTCAAGTTTCCAACCTTCCAGTTTTGGCCTACCTAGCACACTGAGATTACAGGCGTGTACCACCTACCAGACTGTTCCACCATTTTGTTTGTTTCTTATCCTCTAATCATTATTTTTCAAGGTTATTTCAGTTGTTAATCTCAACTTCCTTCCTTTACATGAAACCTCCTTTCAGGTGTAGAAAATCTAAGTCCATTCCATAGTTGTGCTACCAGGGTGAGGCTATTAGTTTTGCAGAAAAGGGTTCTTTTTTCTCTGCCCTTTTAATAAATAAAAAGAGAGGAAAAATAAGGTCTCAGCACTCAGCAAAGTTTTATCTAAAGTGAAATATGTGAGGGGAGAGGGGGGAGACACAACAAACAGGTAGACGGGAGACTCAAAAATGGTGTCTAAAAATCTCCTGGACAGTTGGTCTTTTTTATGTTTGACATAGGGATGAATTCCCGTTGTCATTCAGAACATGATAGAAAGCTAAAGATAGAACTCAATCATTTTAGAATAGAAGAATCCTAAGTACAAATAGGTGTGAAATTTCCTTGTACTATTGAAATATTGTTTTAATTGAAAGAGTCTATTTTAATGAACTTATGTTAAAATGAATAGCTGGACTTAGAGAAGGATTCGCAGAATGTGGTGAATTTGACTTTGAGTTGTCAAACTCAAAGAAAGGGGGGTTAGAAAAAGCATCGTTTATTGGCACCAATATACACAAATGTTTCTCTTTTTCTTCAATTTCTCTGTTGCTTCTTAGATGTTATGAAGGAGACTCAAAGTCTTGCCTTAAATACCCTCTATCATGCTATTTATGTTATCAAAGCCCCCCCCTCTCTCTCTCTCGCACGCACACACACACACACACACACACACACACACATTATGCCTTATTTTCTCCATAAAATTTGCCTGAACTGATGCTGTCTCATTCATGCACTTCCATTCTTTACTTTCTTTTGCCATACCCCACTAAAAAATTAGCTATGTGAGAAATGACAACCTCCTTTTCTTCCTTGTTTGCTGCTTTGGAAGTAATCTGTAAAGTGTTTGAAAGGATCTCGTTTTGCCGGCCAGCCCTGACAAAAAATACCCTTTCCAGAGCGGAGGTATTGGAGTTTCGAAATATAGTAATGAATATGAAGACGCGAACAAAAATAATAAAACACAGAAACGTATAGGATAGTATCACGAGGGAATTTCAGTGAGTACTAAAAATCTGCCCGTGTTTTATTTTCCAACAGTTTAATATACCCCTGATTTCAAAAGGAAGGAGTCGAACAAAAGGACTGCATTAACGTACAAATTGAAAGTCATGGTGTACATTCATCTCTTGTGCCCTATACCAAACACTCTGTAGGCAAACCATTTGGAAGTTATTTCCATAAAGGGAACTGGAACTTAGTTGAATTTTTAGATTTTTTGTTTTAGGTAGGAGCCAACTACTTCCCTATTGCGGGAGCACGAGGTCTGGCAACTAGCCACACCTGTTGACAATAGCCTTGAAAGAGCAGAACTCTGATTTACAACTAGGTGGGACCTTTGTTTGAGTTTGAAGCACAATAATCTTGAATGGCTGTTTTTAACTCCTGTTTATAATAATGGGCTGTCCTTTAAATACAAAGCTGTGATTGTTATAATATTAATTCTGCCTCTTTTGGGACCAGAAAAGAGTTTGTCTTTAGTCTCATTTCTCTTACTCATATCTGCCACAAGCTGTTTGTTGATTTCCAAGTGGTGAGTGGAGCTATCTCTCTTCTCACATGCATGAGGAAATTACTGGGCCCTTGGAACTTTGTTTTTTCTATCTTAATCTGTGTAAAATATTTTTAGTTTAGAACTCCCATTAGGTACTGATTTCTCTTAATCTTAGTTCGCACAATAAAATTTCACATCTGTGTTTAGAAAACCTAAACTAAATTCAGGACATATTATTAACCATTTTGTTATGTAAAACATTTCTTTAAAAATGCTTACTCACAACCATCTGACAATCACATTCATTTGAAAACTCTTACCAGTGTTGTAAGAAGACAGTAACTGTTATGAAATACTAAAGAATACAAAAAATCAGTAGGACCTTTCTTTAAACATTCATAATATATGTAAAATTATATTGTGTATGTAAAATTCCAGGTGCACCATTTGCCTAATTTATAAAGATAGATACAAATCTATCTGAAGTTTTTGAATGAACTAAAAACAAGTCACTCATATTATTTTCTGAGGGTCCTCTCTTCTACCCTTGACCCTCTAAGATAGAGACAATTCTTAGTTATATTCTCAAACTTCTTCCTAAATCCCTAACTTCTCAAAATAGCCTTGGTTGTAAATCAAATATTCAGCATGTGAGTACGTAGGGTACACAACTTGACAAAATTGAAGAACTTTTTTCAGCCCTTACCCAAAGTCATAAGTTGTAAATAGGTTTAGATGTCCATCACTGTTGAATAGGAAATGAAATTATGGTGTACTCATGTGTTGACATATTATCCAGATATTAAAAAATGAAATTCTGAAAATTTCAGGTAAATGGATGAAGTGAAAAGCAGTTAATTATTCTTAGTGAGGTAACCTAGACCCCAAACAATAAATATTGCATGTTTTGTCTTCTATGTGGGTGTTAGCTTTTATATATGTGAGTTTTAGTTTGAATAACCACTAGATCTTAGGTAGCTAGTAAGGAACTAGGAGCAGGAGTGGATCTTCCAAGGAAGGAAGAATAGAATATAGCATCATTAAGAGAAACATTTCTAAATGGATGAGTTATTCAGCAGAATTTGTATATTTACTTGTGAATTAATAAATTTGTGGATTTATGGATTCCTTAACGAAGTTTTCTTGCAGCAACTATGATGACCATTCATAAAACTAGATCATAATCATATGATTTTAAAAGAACTAATAAATATTTCTCATATGCAAACCCTTACTGTACTAGTCTGTTTGGTGAAAGAGAAAAATAGAATTTAAGTATTTAAGAACATTGAAAGTCAAGAGAGTAAAAACAAATGGAAAATTATTTAGTCCTAAAGAGAACATCTTTAAGACAATGATGTTATACCCTGTAAAGATTTGACATTTGTATTGGTTTAATAAAACACTGATTGGCCAGTAGGCAAAAAGTATAGGCTGGGTGACCAGGCAAGAAGTAGGTGAGGCAGCTAGAATAGGAGAATTTTGGAAAGAGGAAAGGCTCAGTATGCAGTTATTACCCAGAAGCAGAGGAAGCAAGATGAGAGTGTCTCACTGATAAAGGTGCCAAGTCACATCGCTAACACAGACAAGAATTATGGGTTAATGTAAGAGGTAACAGTTAATTAATAAGAAAGCCTGAATTAATAGGCCAACCAGTTTATATTTAATGTAAGCCTCTGTGTGTCTCTTTTTGATTGAATGGCTATAGGACCAGATGGGACATAAAACAATATATTTTCATAAACTGTAAGTCTAAGCTGAGAAAACTACATCAGTAAAAATTAGTGTCTTAATCTCATGGAGCCAGATTTGACTATTGAGCATACAGGTTATGACAAAATAATTGACTAGTAATTATTCTAAAAGATGAAACAAAATTCAAATTGAGCAAATTAGATTTTACGTGCAGTCAATGATACTTTAAAATGATGCAAGTAGCATTTTCTTTTTGTGAGAGTTTGCCTATTCCTTCATAGTTAAGTGACAAGGTCAACAATTGTAAAATTTCTTATAGCTCTCTCTCTCTGGAGATGTACATTTTTAAATTACTACTGCTATATGTGACAATTTAACATTCCAAGAATAAAATATTCATTTTAACTCCAAACACTTATGTGTAACTCTAATTGATGTTCATATTTACTGAGTACTTACTTTGTGCTGTGAACTGCCCAAGGTAAGCTATTGTATACTTTCATTTTATATACACAGGTCTAACAGGTACATTTTTGTCTTGAATTTTCAATGAACAATTGATATTGAAGTGGCTAAATTTGTTTCTATTGAATCAGAGCCCTATCATTAGGACCTCGTTTAACATTAATTATGTAGATGGAGGCTGCTTGTTCATTCCAGGACACCCAGATCTGAAATAATCACACAGAAGCTACATTAATTAAAACACTACTTGGCCTATTAGCTTAGTCTTCTCATTAACTAACTCTTACATCTTAAATTAACCCATTCCTATTATTTTGTATTTTACCATGAGGCTTGTGGTTACTTAGGTAAGGTTCTGGGGCATCTGTCTCCTTTTGCAGCTACATGGATTATCCTTTATTATGTCTACTTTCTCTCTGTATCTCTGTTTGGATTTCCCTCCTGGCTTTATTCTTCCCTGCCATAGGCCCAAAGCAGTTTCTTTATTAACCAATGGTAATAAAACAATCTCACAGCATACAGAGGGGACTCCCACATCACCTGCCCTTTTCTATCTAAATGAAAACTAAGGTTTTAACTTTAACATAGTAAAATTACATACAACAAAGCAGGTATCAAGGAAGAGTAATAGTTTACAATATTAAGTCCATTTACATTTGACAAATTACCTGTCCAAGGTAAACTATTGTATACTTTTATTTTATATACACAGGTCTAACAGGTACATCATTGTCTTAAATTTTCACTGAACAATTGATATTAAAGTGGCTAAAACTGTCATAAGCTGTATGCTCAATAGGCAAGTCTGGCTCCATGAGATTAAGGAACCAATTTCCTATCCTTATGAGTCAAAAGTTTTATATCTAATTTATCTTTTATCATAATCAAGTACAACTATAACTATCTTTCTTCAACTCTTCAAAGACCCCAGAAGAATATAATATTACTTAAGTAAACACTAAGTACATTATAAGCAACTTCTGAAACTCTAGATTTGACAGACAGTCACCCAAAGTTCTTCTGTAACATTGGGGCATCTACCTTCAGCATACAGGCCCATAGTATTTATTTTTCCATGAAGCAGGAAATTTCAAAGACAGTTCTGACTATATTGGCAGTTTGTCAGTAACTTTCTTCTGTGTCCTGCAGAATGTCTGGCAGACTCTTTCATGAAGCAGAAACGCTGAAGGACTATCTCATCTTCTTTAAACAACTTCAGCAGTCATTTTTCTGTGGTCCTGAAAGTACAGCTCACACAGCAGACCTCCAAGTAGTCCAAGGAAAATCAGTTTCTTGACCAAATGACAAACAAACTCCATAAGGAGCCTCGTTGATGCCCATCATCCTCTTGAAGTAGTTTGGTGCTGCCAGGAACAGATGTGTCTCATCGTCATGAAAAGTCCTAAGTTCTTAAAACATTCTAAATGCTATATTCTGTTAGTTTTTGAAAGGTTTGTTGAATACCCATCCATCTAAAATATCTCTTATACATCTAGAAAACCTAACTAACATGACTACAATCTTGACTATTATAGATGTTTATCTATTAACCTTTATTTCTAATTATACATTACATTTTTAAATGAGCTGCACAAAACAATACCTTAATCAAGAGCAGAAATATAAATATAACAAAATTGACTTTAAATTTGTATTAGTAAATCAAGATCCATACCAATGTAAAGTATTCATCTCTATTGCATATTCTTTAAATGTAAACAAACATTTATAAACTATCATTTAGGGAATTTGGGCATTGTTATCTAGACTACTTCCTGCTGGTTGTGGACACTGTTAATCAGGACTTTTATGGGGTATCTTGTGTGGAAAGTTCATCTTAGCCAGCAGTCCTGAAGCTGTCATGGATGTTGGATCATCTGGGCCTTTGCTTAAGGAGATCTTGTTTGATCAAAACCATATTAGCCAGTAAAGAATCCATAGCTTTCTATCTTTTGTGGAAACAAAAGCAGAACCTCTTTACCAAAGCAACATATTCTTAGGTCCAAATTTTGAAATCAAGATACCTTTAAAACATACATGTTGGTTTAGCTTAGCAGCCTGTACAATGAAATGTTTCTCTGTACTTAGTTCATTCACAGTCAAAAAAATTTAAAGAAAAGATAGTAAGATACATAGTCTTAACTCCCAATATATTTTTCCATCTTTGCTTATTTTTCTTTACTCCTTTAATCTGTGTCTGTACTCTTTCTCTTTAAAGACTTTGTTTTATTATTTAAAACTATTTATATTTTTTGTAACTGTCTATACTCTTTTTCTCTCTCAAGCCTACCTGCATCTTTTAAACACACTATAACCTGTTTTGAGGTTGACTTCTGTCCAAATCTCTTTTTATTGCATAGCTGTATTCATTATCTGACCAGGAGCTCTTTTAAAATGGTAAACAGCTTTGTTGGAGCTGCTCTGGATGCTGACTCTACCTCTCTCGGCCTTTTAATATGGCAGGAGTTCCTTTAGCACCAGCTCTGGGTCTACCAGGTAGGAGCTGTGCTCACTACATTTTTTTTTCCGAGACAGGTTTTTTGTGTAGCTTTGGGGCCTATTCTGGAACTAGCTCTTGTAGACCAGGCTGGCCTCAAACTCACAGAGATCTGCCTGCCTCTGCCTCCTAAGCGCTGGGATTAAAGGCATGCACCACCACCATCCGGCTGTGCTCACTACTTTTAACTCTGAGAAGGAGGGAGCATCACATAAACCCTATTATCTGAGTAAAAGCTAAGTCTGCCATGCAGTGCACTTTATGGCCTAGAAATTCTCTGTGTATAGTGGTGAGAATCCACCATGCTCTTCTGTCTGTGCAAGCCTAGCAGACCTGATCTGGCTTCTTGCCCAGGTAGGGTGGTCAGCTGTTGGCATGCTCTCAGCTAATTTTCTCCTTATCCCAAGTGGGCATATAAGCTCTAGAAGTGTGTGGCTGGGCATATGGGTTAACCCCACATTTGGTACCATTTTGAAGACGAAGGCTTCAATGTTCATTCCTGGCCACCCATACCCAAAATAATCACACAAAAACTATATTAATTAAAAAACTGTTTGGTCTATTACCCTGGGCTTCTTATTAACTAACTCTTGCATCTTAAATTAACCCATTCTTTTTATTTTGTACTTTGTCATGGGGCTCATGGTTTACTGCTAATGTTCCAGGGTATCTGTCTTCTTCAGCAGCTACATGGCATCTCCTTTATTCTGCCTATTTTTTTAACCTCTGTTTAGATTTCCTGTCTGGCTTTATTCTGCTATGACATAGGTACAGAGAAGCTTCTTTATTAACCAATGGTAATAAAACATATTCACAGCATACAGAGTGGAATCCCACATCATGATTTCTTCCTTCAAGGCCAATCCGCAAATACAGTCATTGGTGGAATTTGATTTTAAATTTATGAGTGGGTGAAGAATACTTATCCTCTATATGATAGAAGGTAAGTCTGGAAACTGATACCTTTAGGAATAACTTTTAAATTTGTATCTGGGAGAAGTAACATAAGATTAAAATCACAATACATCATTGATGCTAGTTTTTGCTTTTACTTTTTAGGAAGCAATATACAAGCAAATAAAAAAGTTATAAAAGTTTAAAAAATTAATACTATGAATAATTATCAGAAAGACAAGATGTTAAAGTTCACTAAAGTGTAGTAAAATAAAATGCATTAGAAATGTTACTAAATACATTAGAAACAAGTTGTTAAAAGCTGTTATTTTATTGTACAATATAGTGTTATGTAAAGGTTCAGTATGGTGATACACAGAGTTTTATGTCAATAATATACTAGACTAGACATTTGAAAAAGAAGACTTTGAAAACTTTTACCATGAAGAAATGGCTAATGTTTGTAGATATAAATATTTTGTTCTAATTAAACATTACATGGTAGATGTTCCATTGCCATATAAAAGTTTATGTTTTTATAAATTATTCAAAAGAAAAATTTAAAAAGCCAATGCCAAATGGATAACTTTGAAGCAAAGCCAGTATTCTACACAAGAGATGACGGTGTTTTACTTAGATAAATGAAGAATAATCAAATAATGCAACCAATATTTATAAGATAATATTTGGTCTGGATTTTGTGTCGATATAAGGAATGAAGAATTGCCAAAGAGAATTGTCTGAATTAGTTGCTGTTTTATTATTTGGATAAAATGAAATTTAATCTTTAAAATAAGAGGAAATATGAATATCCTAAAGCAAAATAAGGTGTGTGTGTGTGTGTGTGTGTGTATGTGTGCAAAATTTCTTTGTGTTTCATGAACTATATTATCTGGTCTAACACCTGACAGTAATCAGAGAATGTTGGTACTGACAGCCAAGTTATGAAGGACAACTGACCTCCAGGGGTACAGGAAAGCATGTTCTAGTGTAAAAAAAATGTCATGAAGGGGCCCCTGATCTTCTCTACAGCATGCCCTAGGGAATGTGAGCCAGACTACACTTAGGCTCTGTGTCAAATCTGATTGCTGTGACTATAACTCAAGCTGGTATGTAGAACTTCTTATTGAATAAAGACAATGATTAAGAACTAGTGACAGAGGAGAAAGAACAGAAGAAAGAAAAGAAAAGAGGTTAATCCCTCAAATGAATAGGATTTCAAAGGGAATGAATATAGAAAGCCCCGAAAATAAAGGGGTTTATAGTGCACGAAAATGGCATCTGGTAGCACATTCACTATTAGCAACAAATATCTGAAGACAGAAAGGAAAAGGGGCAGGGTGAAAGAAAGCCATTCATTAGACAAAGCTCCTATGGAAACCACTCTGAAGAAGACTTGAAAAGCACTGGTGACCCTGGGTAAAGCCGGGTGATCCCATTTTTACTAAAGCCCTTTAGTGGGAAGTCCCCTACCGTCCAAGGAAGCAAAACAAAGGTTTTCTCAGGGAAACACCAAAGATTATATTTAAGGATCTTTTCAGAGACACAAATTTGAGAGCATTCCAGAAATCAACCAGTGTTTCCTTGCCAGAAAGCAATAATCTGGATAATTTTGTATAGTTTGAAGGGGTTCAAGATATATACTTTGTATCTTGAGGGAAAAAGAAGAGAAGGGGTTTAGAGATTAGTTTATATAAATTGATTTTCTGATTGTTTAGTGTAGTGGTTTTCCTGTTCATTTGTTCTAGTTTGTCTATATCAAGTAACAAAATAATTATAATTAATATAACCCAAGTGAAACTGTTATTTAGTTGTGGCATAACTCTTGGTACTTATGAATAGCAAAGAAAGGTAGCCCAGAGTAGCTCCGCTAACCCAGGCCTCACCAGAAAGCCCCATTGTGATCCTCAGACATCTTCATGCTCAATCTGACTTCCCTGGTCAACACTGCTTAATAAAAGAGAAGTTTTCTTTCTTCTGTAGCCTGTAAGAGTTTGCCCAGCAGAAGCAATTGTCCAATAGAAAATTAGGATACAGTTGAGGGAATGGACTCTTTTAGAGCATGCACAAGTCTTGAGGGCTTGCATTGTTGATTATATTATACCCTAGATGGAGTAGGGGGGGATGAGTTATAGCCACATTGTTAAAATGAACAAATATTTAGAATAGTATTTCTTTAAAAAGTTTCCATAAACTATAAAAGACCCTAAAGATATTCAAGAATTTCAATTTCTTATATTAGAAATTCATTATGTAATTTATCTATATATTATTAGTCAGAATTAATCAGTTATATTTGAACTTAATGAAGAATTTTGTGTAGAAGTTCAGTTAACTAGAAATGTCAATAATGTACAAAAAAATCACAGAAGATCTACTATTGCATAAGTTTTGGCTAAGAATTCTAATTTCTGATTTGTTACCATAGAATAATAATAACATAAAATATGTAATTTTCACACTTTACAACTTTTTTTCAGAAAGAATAAGTCAAAGGATCATCTTTTAAATTATTTTTTAAAACTAATTCTAACTTAGCTCCAGTGTTAGGGGTTCTACTACTGTGAAGAGACACCATGACCATGGCAGTTCTTCTAAAGGAAATATTTATTGGGGGTGGCTTATAATTTCTGAGGTTTAGTCCATTATCATCATGGTGAAACATGGCAGTGTACAGGAAGACACGGTTCTGGGGTAAGAGCTAAGAATTCTGAATCTTGATCCATAGACAGTAGGAGTCTGTGTCACTCTGGCAAGACTTGAACTCATGAGACCTCAAAGCCCACCCTCACAGTGAAAAGCATCCCACATCAAGGCCACACTTATTCCAACAAAGCCATGCCTCCTATAATGCCACTCCCTGTAGACCAAATATTCAATCACATGAGTCTTTGAGGACCATGACTACTCAAACCACTACCAGCCCCCTATTAAATTTCCACTAATTCATTCCTAGTTTTTGGATTTGGTATTCATTGATCAACCTTTTTCTTTTAATATGGATGAAACTATATGACATCCACACACAATGTAAAGTAACTGTGACTACTCCATGATGATAAAATGTGTTGACTGATTAAGTCCTATTGATATGAGTAGTTATCTCTTCCAACTGTGTAATGTAGGCAAGACAATAAAATGTAGTAGCCATCACATGGAGATAAAGCCTAAATGGTAAACTCAAGCCAAAACATTGATTCTTTCATACAGTTTTAGGCAATTGTTTAATTCTGTTCTATATTTTAATCCATGTCCTTTCCATTTTAAAATATTGGTGACAACTAGCTCAACAATCAAACAGCACACACAGAGAAGCTTTTAGTAGAATCTCCAGGGTCTGAAGATTCCCAACTTCTTTGCTTTCTCATTTCTCCCCATAATATCTATTTGAATATACATCTATCATTTGCAAATCACAATGCTTTGCATTTTAAATTTCCTTCCACTTTTTAGATCATGTATTAGGGCAATATTGAAAAATAGGATTAGTTTCTCAATGGGCACTATTTTCCTACACAAAATCTTAGCAAGCATTATTTTCACCAAAGATTCTGTTCTTTTCTTTAAATACTAAATCTTTGTCATCTCCCGCACACCATAAAGCCACTCAGAATAACTGAAAAGTTTCAATTTTCTGATTTATGGCTACAGTTCCCCTTATTTTGTGAATTCATTGCTGTTGCGGGAGAAAGTTATATAACTACTCTGCTTAGAGGCTTTAAAAAAGTAGGTTGGCTTGATTGATCGATCAGTACACATTGGGTTTTCACCTGAATTTCAGTTATGAGGAGTAAGTGAAACTGTTCCTGTCAAAGAAATGTCAGCTTGGCCCTAGGAGGTAAGCTTTTTGAAAGTCTCTGTGAATGGTACGTCCTACTGGATGACTGAGCCATCATTTAGTAATTGACCCTGACAGCAGTGAAAAATTAGTGGTAGAGAGTGGAAAGAGAAGAACAAGCAATACAAAAAGCCCAGGACACAGGGAAATCAAAGAACACATAGCGAAGCAGTGCTGTGTTCTGCCTAGTGACCGAATCATTTTCTTTTAACTAAAGAAAGGAGGATGTTAGTATTCAATTGCATGAATACTAACATTGAGACAGGAGAAAATTCCAAAACAAGGTTTTGCCCAGATGCTTCCTATCAGCTTCAGTGGCTTTCATTGTCTACATGACCTTGTGCTACATTTGTAGAGAAAACAAATAAACACAAATTCACTCTCATGTCATAGTTTGTGTTTGTAGTGCCTGGCACGGCACCTTACACTTGTGTGAAGCACTAGACTTTACTCATTCATTCACATGACACAAGGAATATTTATTAAGCACCTATTCTGCCCAGAGAGTAATGGGGTATTTGTGAAGAAAGCAAAGCTTATCAAGGGGCTCACTTTGGTATCGCTAAAATGATTGCAAATTCTGCCTGCAGTGAGCAAAATTGTAGAACATCAAACACAACCAAGTGTTCATACCCTGCAGCCAGCAGCCTGCACTGGAAAATCTGCTTTAAACTTTTCTTGGCTGACTAACCTTGTGCCAGCTGCTTATTAACCATTTTGTGTCTCAGTTTATTGCTTAGTAAAATGAGAATTTGAGATGATAGATCTGTTGATGTGTTTGAGTGAGTGTAAGTTCTTAGATCAGTCTCTGCAGTAATAAGCGCAATGTAAGTGTGAAGTATTGTTTGATAAATATTGTTTGATAGGATCCACATTTTATCTGTTAACAATAGCCCTGAGTTAAAGGGGGTAAACAATGAAACCCAAACTACAATACAAATAGTTTATTGGTGTATTATTTCGCTTGGTGTGGATTATAGAAAGCAACTCAGTGGTTAAGCTAGTTACTTACTTGTAAGATGTATCTCTGCCCCTATTTGATCATCTGTAAAGAAGCAGTAACAAGTGGGGCTGGAGAGACGGCTCAGAGGTTTAAGAGCATTGCCTGCTCTTCCAAAGGTCCTGAGTTCAATTC
>LOEQ01006390.1:95482-119799 GCA_001685075.1 Bramus lutescens | reverse complement strand
ATGGTGGCTCACAACCATCTGTACTGAGGTCTGGTGCCCTCTTCTGGCCTGCAGTCATATACACAGACAAAATATTATATACATAATAAATAAATAAATATTAAAAAAAGAAGAAGCAGTAACAATGACCTTCTCCACAACTGTTCTACAAGGTCTGGCAGAAATGGCCCATGCAAACCTGCAGCAGTCCCTGCTGAATAGGCAGTTTATTGAATAGTGGCTGTTATAACTGCAACCCAATCTTACAGAGGGGGCAGCTCTGATTAGATTATACACAGGAGAGCATGTTAATGTGGGTTAGCATGACTTTCATGAAGATTTCTTCAAACAGTTAAATGGGTGTTGACTCCATGATTTCAGGACTCCGTGTAAATTGACATCCAGGAACTTCTTCTGCAATGGTATTTCTTTATATCTACAAATCTCTTTTTTGCTAAAGTTTTTAGCTTTGTGTGTATTTCTAACTGAAATTAACCTTTTAAAATATCTTTTAGATATATTTTAAGAAGATTGTAACTGAATCCATATAATAATTAAATCACTTTTCCTTAATTTTATGTTTTCTAAAATGATTCCTTTTTTTAAAAAAATGATAACAATCTCTGTAAAGGAGGTTTCTCTGTTCCTCCCCTTCTACATTTGCTTCCGAATAATCACAGAGGCTTCATATTAATTCCAAACCCTATGGCCTATAGTTCAGGCTTTTTACTAACTAGCTCTTATATTTAAATTAGCCCCTTTCTATTAATCTGTGTATTGCCACATTTTGCTTTCTTGCCTAGTTGTATTCTGCTTTGCTATAGGCCAAAGTAGCTTTTATTGTCAGCCAACAAGAGCAACATATATCCACAACATTCAAAAGGGTTATCACAGCAAATTCCAATTTAATAAATTCCTAGTTTCAGTTCTTTTGTGCTCTCTAGGTCTATTGCTTACTCTCAATTGTTATTCATAAATTCCAGTCTTCAAAATAATTCTGTTTACAATAGAATTTTTTCTTACACCAATGTTATTTCTTCTCAACTCATATCACAATCATTTATTTTAGCAAGTTCTTTTATTGTATTAGTATAATAACTAAATAACTATTCCTAATTTGAATCTGCATTAAGTTAGTCATTAAGGAATGACTTTTTGATATATAACCTAGATTTCTTTTCTGTGTTGATTAATCTTTTTATTAATATTTCAGATATTGTAATATTACCAATCCCCTCAAATTTAAGCTCTTAACATCAGTGAGTTTGTCTTGTTGTTATTGTTTTGTTTTTTCTTTCACCTTTTTACATAGTTTTTTGTGGGGCTTCTTTGACTGGTCAAATAATCCCCTGAAAACTATCAAACCTAATTTTCTTCTAAGTACTATTTTTCTCTCACATACCATAAACTTTGGAATAAAGCACTTGCAATATCACTTTTTTGTAAATATTGAGATTTCCTTTATAATTCTTTCACAATCCTCTCTGTAGACTAAGGTTGAACTAATATGTCTTAGATATGTTGTATATATTCCCCTTTTGCCAATTTTTTTGGTTACTGACTTCAAGACTGAATCTAACGTTGAAAGAAAACTTGATTTTTTTCCCAATAATTCTGTACAGGGGATGCTCTAGAATTCAAATTCCACAATTTTATGCTTACATAATCAAGCTTTATAACTCACACAGTGTTATTTTCTTTAAATGGCTGAAGAAAATGTGTGTGTGATTTTTCAAATATTCACCTAAATTTGAGAGTGTTGTATATTATAATACCCTATACTTGATTAAGATTTCAAGATAAGTCATACATCTGAAGTTGGTGAGTGATGTCAATTTAGAAAAAAAATGAAATAAATTTCAAAGAACTGGTAATAATTCTACTAAGAAATAATCTTGTAAATGTATTACATGTGACATTCATTTTCCACATTCATAAAGAGACAAATGTAAAAGAACACCTTTGAGGACACTTACACAAAAATGTCAAATGGCTCATTGCTTTAGGCACAAGCTATTAAAGTTCAATTGATTAATGTCTTTCTCCACAGTGTATATCTTTATTTTAAGAATTTTATATAGAACATTATTTAATTCCAAAGGATAAGCTTGAAACCCTAATACCTGAAAAATGAAAGTTTGTTCTAATGACAAAAATGTGCTTGATTAGTAAATACTAACTACTTTTTTATAGAAACAAAATTGTCAGACAATTGTGAATGTATAAATAATAAAAGGAAAACAGCAGTAGATTTGTTAATGTGCTTATTTACAAAAAGAAAGTATCAAAGATTACATTTTCATCACATGACTATCTTGATATATTTATATATAAAAGGTAAAAATATACTTTTACCTAGAAACAAATAATAACTTTTCAAAAACGTCAATATTCTCTTAACTTCATGCTAATGGCAAAAGTAAGTAACTCTTTTTAATCTTTATTGGTTCTTTGAGAATTTCATACAGACTGTTTTATCATAATCTTTTCCATCTTCCAACCCCTTTTATATTTCCTACCCACCCAACTTCATGCTATTTCTTTTTCTTAAAGGAAAGTTTGTAAAGCATAGTTGTGAACAAGCAAATATGTGAATTGGAAAGTATTTACAAATCTTCCTGATAAGTTCAGTTAGACTTTTACTATGATCATCTGTTTTGTCAGTTTTTTAACAAATGAAATCAGAGTAGGTTTAGAGTCACTGAAGCAGTGGTTAGGCTGACTTCAAGATAAATGCTGAAAATGAATTCTGATTTATTCTTCCTAGGCCAGGGTTTCTTGGAAACTTCTATTTAAAACCAGTTTTGTGCCTCCACGACACCTGTTTCTCACAGAGGTTGTTAATACTGAAAGAAATAACAGTTGATTTTATGATTAACAACAGTCTCACTATTTCTCTTAAATTATATTTAGTATTTCCTCTCTTCTTCCTACCTTTACCTTCCCTTATCTTTCTCCTTTCCACAGAAAAAATTATGACATCAACATCCAAAGGCATTCTTCGTCCATTTCTAACAGTCTGCATCATCCTGGCCTGCTTCATGGCGTGTCTGCTTATTTACATCAAGCCGACCAACAGCTGGGTCTTCAGTCCGATGGAGTCCGCCAGCTCTGTCCTGAAAATGAAAAATTTCTTCTCCACAAAAACTGGTTATTTTAACGAAACCACTATTCTGGTTTGGGTGTGGCCGTTTGGGCAGACCTTTGACCTTACATCCTGCCAAGCGATGTTCAACATCCACGGATGCCATCTCACGACAGACCGCTCACTGTACAACAAATCCCACGCTGTCCTGATACACCACAGAGACATCAGCTGGGATCTGACCAATTTACCTCAGCAGGCGAGGCCACCCTTTCAGAAATGGATTTGGATGAACTTAGAGTCACCTACTCACACTCCCCAGAAGAGTGGGATTGAGCACTTGTTCAACCTGACACTAACTTATCGCCGTGATTCAGATATCCAAGTGCCTTATGGCTTCTTGACGGTGAGCACAAACCCCTTTGTGTTTGAAGTGCCAAACAAAGAGAAGCTGGTGTGCTGGGTTGTGAGTAACTGGAACCCTGAGCATGCCAGGGTCAAGTATTATAACGAGCTCAGCAAGAGTATTGAAATCCACACCTATGGGCAAGCATTTGGAGAATACGTGAATGACAAAAACTTGATTCCCACTATATCTACTTGTAAATTTTATCTTTCTTTTGAAAATTCAATTCACAAAGATTACATCACAGAAAAGCTTTACAATGCATTTTTGGCCGGCTCAGTACCTGTTGTCCTGGGACCATCTAGGGAAAACTATGAGAATTACATTCCAGCTGATTCATTCATTCATGTGGAAGATTATAACTCTCCCAGTGAGCTGGCAAAATATCTAAAGGAACTTGACAAAAACAATAAGTTGTACCTTAGTTACTTTAATTGGAGAAAGGATTTCACTGTCAACCTCCCACGATTCTGGGAATCACATGCATGCCTGGCTTGTGATCATGTAAAAAGGCATCAAGAATATAAGTCTGTTGGTAATTTAGAGAAATGGTTTTGGAATTAAAGTTTTCATAATTTTCACATTTAGTGAAATATACGAATGTGACATCATTCAAGTTCTGATGAGAAGAAGAGAAACACTTTGCTTTTGTGTCACAGATTTTTTTTTCCACCCTCCGTAACATGTATATTTTGATGGAAATTTTTAAGAGCTCAGAATTAGCGATCACTCACTTTGGTTTTAAATTATCCTGTATATATGTGATAATGAGCACTGGAAATAATTTATTCTTCCTTCTCATTTGTAAACATTCTTTTTCACATTTTATAGTTGCCTGTAAAGTAAGGTTATAATTCAATTGTTTCTATACCAACCTGATCTATAATTTGTTTGGGAAATGGAAATGCATACCCTAAAATTTGAAAGATTTTTACCAAGGATTATAATGTCTAGATTCTAGCTTGCATAATGTTAACAAAGAAGGATTAGAGTATCACTTAATTCTTAACCTCTTCGACTTCAGAGTTGAACACTGTATAATTGATGTCGTTTTTACCTGTTTACCACATTTGTGAAGACAGACTTATTCGTGTAGTAAATAAGAAAGATATGAAGCAGAAATGTTATTAGACTTTACATTCATTTTCATTAAGTTGTTTTGCAAATGCAGACTCAATATCTTAAAATATCCAAGAATTTTGAGACATACAATCTATGTGATATTTTTAATGCCTAATAGCAGCTAGGAGAAACTTTGTTCCCTTTCAAATCCTTAACATTGCCATTTTTGCAAAAATAAACAATTTCCTCATAAAACATTAAAATGGTATCTGCAATACAGATAAAATACATAAATCGTGCCATTTACATAATTTTAATTACTTTGTCCATTTGAAGTAGTTTCCAAAGCATCAATATTTACAAGTTTTATTTTTCCATATTTTGTAATAAATGCATATAAAACTTGAAAGTTCTGTCCTTTCATTTTAAAAAATCTAAACAATTATTACAATTGATATATCATTAAATATAGTAAAGTGGGAACTTTCAAGGAATAGAGTGTGCTAATACAGAATAGGATCTCAATATATTTTATTAAATAATATAATTAACAGCATTGAAAAATCATGGGTAATTTTTATTTGTTTCAATAAAGGAACAGTTCCAATCTATGGCTATTAATTAAAAATTATATTTTTATTATGTTTTAAAACCATTCATGCATAGCATATGTTATTATAATATTCAGGGCTGTACAGAACTAGTACAAGCTTCTTATTGACAGAATTTGGGGGCTTGTTACCCATGAACTTTCAGCTGCCTGCAGAAATTCTCTTTTGAAAGTTTAGAGGAAGCAGACAGGCATATGCAGACAAAGTAGATTAGGGAAAAAGAAGCAGATACCTAAGACTTACAGAAAATTATTCTCCAAAGGATTCCTAATGCTTGTGTTCTACTCTACTCAAAACCTACAGAAAATATAATGTTCTGATGAAATCCAATTGGATCTTTCGTGGCTCATTATAGGTTTCCTATTAACTGTTACATCCAACATAATTTACACTCACTCTCTGTATAGATCACAGGGAAAGATAAATTTCAGTTCAGTTAGCAGGTAATTGTGTGCCCTGTGAGAGAATAAGCTTCCCTGGCATGGGAAGGATTTGAACAAATACTCCAGAATTAAACAGAAACTTTGGTTTCATTTTCATTTTTTTCAGAAATAATTATAGACAAGATAAACACAACAATATAACACAAAAATAAAGATAAGGACAAAAACATATTGTTACTGCCTAAAGGGGGCTTGTGAAAGAGAGCTTCCTAAAAAGTTCCATTGTGTGCAACTCTTAATGGAGGTCATATGAGTCTTTATTCATTTACTGAAAAAAACAAACAAACAAAAAAACAAGCTAAAACTACTAATGAATTTACCCAATTGTTTTACTACTCAGCATATGTTGGAGCCACAAGCTCTTTTTCCATCATTTGATCTGACACATATATTTCTTCTGTCCACACGTTGTTTTATGTATAAGGAGGAAAAGTGCATACACATGGGTACTGTCTTAAAAGCTCTACCATATATTTGTTTGTTTAAAAGCTAATTTCAGACATTTACATTTATTCATTATTGTTTTGATCCATAAAATGTAGTTAACTAAAGATGCAATGAAATGCTAAGCTTAGAAAGCATTTTCTCTGAAAGCTGGAAAGCATTTGACGGTGTTTCCATCCACCATTGCTAAACTGGATGCTAAGAGACCAGGAGGCAGCTAACTATCTCTTCTGTTGACAGTGAATTTGAGCTTATTCTTGGAATGAAACTACAATTAAATGCCAGAAATATAAACCAAGCCAAGGCAACAAGTATTTCATTAGTGCATCTGTACATTGTGAGCCTAATCCAAGTCACAGAAATGAGTGTTTCAATTCCAAGTGAACAGTGAATAGACAGCTTTTAAACTAGAGAAAATCACAACAATGTTCATAAGCTAAACTCTTCTTTTGATCTGAATTAATTATATAGAGAGGTATTATTTATTCCTGACATATGTTGAAAGACAATCATTCAAACCCCACACATAGTGATAGTAGAGATTAGAATTTAAGGATCCTGTTGCTGTTAATCTCATGGTTGTCTCCACCCCTTCTCCGCCTTGTTTACAATTGTCCCAATTCCTGCAACGTGAATATCACTTTGCATGTAGGATGGTAAGCTCTGGGACTTCAACCTTTGAATATATAGCTAACAAAACTTTAAGTGTTGGCACTTTCTCTGATTTGTTTTAGCAGCTGATCTTTAGCAGAAAGAGTGAGCTTTGCTACGTGTAAGTGAGAAATAACAACTGAAAAGATCTGCTACTGGCCACTCACAGTTTTTTAAGGATATCTCATGTGAAAGATAGATTGATTCGATCAACCTGGCTTGCGGTTGGTTATAATAAAGACAGATAATATGCCTGGGATAAACCTATAACTCTGAAAAGGCCATGAACAAGTTTTCATTCCAAATGCAGAAAATCTTTACAATCAGTACTCTGAATATTTAATTGTTAATTATTGCAGGCCTTACTAGTAAAAATATGTAAATGATTATTTTAGAGTTCTCTGATAATAACACTGAATTATCCATATCTAACTGGATCCATATTTGAAACAGAAAAACCATGACAGTCATTTATTTTAGGACAGCCATAACTTGATATGAAGTAGAAATAATAAAAAAATAATCTTAGTGGGAAAATAGCAATAATTTACTATGAAAAGCATAGCCTTAAATTGTGTAAACTTGGGCTAAAAGCATTGAGGTAAAAAAAAAACTGTAGTAAGAGACTGCTTGTTCATTTCCTGGCTGCCCAGACCTGAATAATGACATAGAAACAATATTAATTACAACACTGTTTGGCCAATGACCCTAGCATATTACTAGCTAGCTCTTTCATCTTTAATTAACCCATGTCTATCAATCTTTGTATCGCCATGAGGCTGTGACCTACGTGTAAGGTTTCTAAGGTTCTGACGTGTCTTCCTTCAGCAGCTACATGGCATCTCTCTGACTCCATCTACTCTCTATCTCTGTTCAGATTTTATGCCTGACTTCCCTCTGCTTAGCCATTGGCCAAAACTGTTTTATTCATCAATCAATAAAGCAACACATATACAGAATGACATCACACAACAACTGACAGATTACTTAAGGGATTATTCGCTAAGTCTTTAAAGTCTTACTTCTAGTTAAAGATTAAATAAGGGAAGAACAAAAACAGAAAATAAATTACTGAGATTTTTATTTATTTACTGATCTATTTTCAGACTAGATTTCATGGCAGCTACTCATTCAGAAAGTGATTTGTGTGGATTAATGTTTCATGAAGTTTAGCTCTCCATATCCATTCTTTATGCTTAATCATGTCTGTCACCTGCCCTGAATTCTAATCTCAATGGAGGAAGTATTGAAATTTGCAGTCAAGCTGGTGAATAGTATAGGCATTAGAAGCTAAAGGGTAAGTAATTCCTGATGAAGGACAGGTCACTAATAAATGCCTAGTCAATGGTTACATCAGTGAAATTAGTGGACATGAAGAATAATTTTAATGTAGTCAAAATACCAGCTTCTTCTGACAAAGGGAGATAATTTTAATATTAACTTTACTGTTCACATTGCTCCCTGGATAGAGAGAGTAGACTGTATAAGTTCTTATCATGCTTTGAGAATCCAGAAGAAGTGCTGGAGTTCCAGAGGTTCCGAGTACAATTCCCAGAAACCAGGATGGTAACTCAACCATCTGTAATAGGATCTGATGCCTTCTTCTGACATGCAGGTATGCATGCTGAGTTTTCATAAATAAAGTATAAATATATAAAATTAAAAAAACTCAAAATAAATAACATGCTAAAAAAGATTAAACTATATTTGGAACTTGTTGGTTCTATTCTATTTTAATATTAATCACTCACCAGCTGTTTCTAATAGAAAATAAATGGTTATGTAAATAGCATACAAAATAAAGCACCATGATAAGCAAATATGTGTTATCAAACCATGAGAAGAGAAAGCAGTTTTACCCTTCATCCCTTGCTAATTGCATTTGTTGTACTGTGAATGTACTGCAAAAATCAGTCAGTCAGGTGATTTTCAATTGGGGGCATCTCTCCTCCAGAGACTTTATAGCACTTTGAAAATGGGTAAGTTCCGCTCCTATCTGAAGTGTGGTCCCTCTTTGTAATTCATGTTCAACCCATCCACATTCATAAGCAGTTAATTGAGTTTAAATGGGAGACACACTATTAAACTAGAAATATAAGTAATTCTACCCTTGGCAATCATTGCAACAAATTGTAGCCTTAAGAACGTCAGTTAACCTCTCTGGACGACCATGTCCATAAGCATTCCTTCAGCACCACTGTTCTTTAGTACAGGGCCTAAATTTATATGTGCGTAAATTTAAATTTCAAATTTCATTGTCCGTCTAGAAATATTTTTGGAAGTTAATGCTCCAAATAGAATTTCTTTTTTTATTTCTCTACAACAATATATAAATATGTATAACATGAAACTGGTTACTTTAATGATGGAAAGAATATAATCTTGGTTCTTTATCGAAGCTTACAATGTAACACGTGCTCAATTAACTAATCTCTCTCCCTGTATTGGCTTCCTCTTAGGTTTTTTGTAACATACCGCACCTTGAGAAATTGATTGCCTGTAGAAAATCATCCATATATTGAAGTCTATTCTAAAATAATTCATATTCTTCCTGTAATATTAAAATTCTTACTATAATAAAACTATTTATTGATGCAAAACTCAGGAAGTCATTGAAGCTCCTCAGGCATGTTATCACCAACAGGAATATACACTTTGATTGTATACGATTGTGAGCATAAATTTAGAAATTTTATTCTTTTAACCCATAACTTATTAATATCCACTCATTTAACACACTTTGAGTGTATTTGAATTTAAAGAAAATTTCCTATCACTAACTTTTTAAAGCATTACCCAAAGCATAGTTTCTGAGTCATGTGATCTAGAGTTTGTAAGAGGCATTTGCTAATAATATGACAACTGGCCCCTGTTTCAGGCAATTAGAATCTTTTCAACTTAGAATAGAAAAAAATGAAGAAGGGAGGAGTCATGCTATTAGTACCCTGTGCCTGACTGACATCTGCCTTGGGAACTCCCTAAATCAATGGTATCAGAATTATTTACATCATTTCAAATACTACTGTATACCATTCATGCCCCTGGTCTATATTTTTAATAGCTCCCTAGACAATTCTGGCATGTTGCCAGTTTTAACAGTCTGTGTTCTGCTTATTAAATAGAAATCATTCTATATTCAAACAATACAGGCATGAAATATTGCTCACTTGCAATCTTCTTAAATATATTGATATGTATTACTATATTTCAGAACTCAAGATGTTCCTCATACCTAATTATGCCTTACACAGTTGTTCTGCTCTTCAGCTAATTCTGTGACTTAGGGCAAACAATTTACCATTTCCAGCTATTTACCAGGAGAATTTTTTTTCATTCTCTCCTTTAGCTTTTAACTGTTTGTTTTTCAGCACAAAACCAAGAGTAGACAGTTATTAGGATCTCTTACAGCCAACAAGCCATCGTACATGCCTGACCACTTGCTTTCCTAGGTCTCAGCAGCCTGTGTGATAGTTAGGGTATGACAATCAATTATAACACTGTAGACTGTCCACAATAATGAATTCAGAATTAAATACAAGTTATGTTATTCACTAGCTGTGATTGAGCTCTTCATCTCTGTTAACTCTCAAATTTTTATATGTATCATGAGGGTAGCCTATCTTGAAAACAAATGAATGAATCTCTTAAAATAATAGACAATTATATATACATATATGTATGGGTATGTGTGTGAATGTTCTACCCCTAATATATCCCTCAGTTGTAAATCTAGAACATATCAAAATTTCAGCTCTAACATCTGTTGATGTTAAGTTGGCAGCTCACAAGAATTGCTGAAAATTTTAAAAAGCCGAAGGGTAAATATCCAATAGAAGGGATATGCACAAACATAGTATGGAAGCATGCAGTAACATCTACTGAAATTAAAAAGTACAGAAAGGGTCACTGGGTGGTGGTAGTTGCTGGATAGACACATCTTGCCTCACTAAGCATATTGACCATCTCCTAAAATAAGCAGACCTTGTTCATCTTCCCTGTTATGAGAAATCATTAAATTAATGTTAATTTAGCTCTTTAGAAGGTCATACAGCTGAAGATCAAGGATAGACTAGCAGAAATAGGTCTCAAATATAATTTTATGGTTAGCAAATCACTCACAAAAATGCCCAACAACCTGCCTCAATGTTCCACATCAATCGTGGCTTAGGCACAGAACCAAGTAAGCACAATTTGCAAGAGAAACAAGCCTCCTTTTACTTTCTCAAAGATTACAGAAAATGAAAAAGTCAAAATGTTAAGATAAAAACTCATTAAACAGAAATTAATTTGTTCAGTGGTGCAGAAATGAAATAATTGAGCCAGGCTGTGATTAACTTTCTACAAATTGCATGATAAATAGGAGTCTGACATGAACAATAACAACTGTGCCTATATATAATTTTTAAATTGAATGAAGGGCCCAAAAAGATACACTTAAGGAAAATTTTCACATGAAAATAGAGTGATATTGAAAATACTATGTTAATTATATTTAATTGTGCTTCCTTAAGAGATATTAGAAATAGTAATCTTAAAAGAAAGCCTCAAAAATTGAATTGGTTTACTGAATTCTCTGGCAACCGAATATTTCAATTAGTTGAATATATGATGGACAATAAATAAAAGACTACTAGAGCTATAATCATGATAAACATATACAGTAAAAAAGGAGTTATAGGTGATTTCTTTATAATCTAAAATTGGAGTCGCATGTTAAGCTAACTTTTCCTCACATGATTGAATTTCATTTTGATTAATGAGTGTATAGCAGTTAGATAAACAGGCTTGGACAAAAATGGTTTACAAAGTCTCGATTAACATCCTGGACCAAGGACTACTTATTTTGTAAGAAATAGATGCAAGTAAAAATGCATCGCCCTGTTTCAAACTGCCCTCACTATCTCCCTTTAGGCGATAGTTGAGACTATCCTAGAGATGACATCCTTGTCAATGTGAGATCACCAAAGGAATGCACAAGTGGATTAGGGTATTACATATCTCCATGGGCTATGATGAGACCTGAGTCCAGATTAACTGATGGTCTACGTAAATCTGGTAACCACCTACTTTATAAGAAGGCACAATTTAACACAGATTATAGTGCATTGTTTTTAATAACTAATCAAAGGGCATTATGCTTTTTTTTCCCTTTTCTTTCTCTATCCCTTAAAATCACATGTGATAGGAGTCCTATTATAAATCTCTAGGAATCAAAGCTCGTGTTGTGGGGGTGAAAGGTAAAAGGGAACACTACATTTCATAAATGCACTGATTATACTTTTAGAAATAAGTTATCTTATCAGTAGTAATGTGATTTATTCTGTATCTATACCAGCATGGGATAAAATAGTGCTTTTTAAAACACAAAATAAAGAGCTTAACAAGTCTAAATTTAGACCCAGGTTTACATGATTCAGAGAGAAGAGAGCATCAAGAAGAAACAAGAAAATGTGAAGTAAACTCATGATCAAAGTCCATTTTAGCTTTCAGCAACTATGATGTAATTTGCTAACGTTTCTGAGCCACGAGTTCCTCATTTGTTATCCAAAGGTGATAGACTGTCATTAGATTCACCTAAGAAACTCTTGATAAACATGGACATTGGTCAGAAATCCTGATCAGAAATATGGACCACTATATACTCTAGACTTTTCCTCCATTCTTTCTTCCAGGTGGCTATGTTCTATAACTGGTAAGAAAGGGGCAGACCATTCCATATAAAGCTTGGAATAAAGTACAGCTAAAGAAGAATGCTGTAGTGAAGATCCACAACAGAAGAACAGAGTATGTGCCTACCACCTTGATTAGGTTCAAGGTTGCCATATGAAGCATAGTCAATGCTTGTCTTGAGTAGTCCAAGTAATTTTCATAAAGGGACTCATACTCAAGAAATGAAGGTCAAAGAAATCACACTAAAACAAAATGTGCCAATTCTTTCAATATGTAAATTCTAAGGACCAATAAGCCCTAAATGACTTTGAAAGCAACTGTATGTTTTATTATTGTACTATAATTTGCACTATGATATTGTCATGTTCAAGCTAATTTAAAATGTTCTCTCATGCCAAATGTACAGATCATAGGTTCATGTTATTTCTTATAAGAATTACATTGCATTGTGCCAGTTGTTTAATGCTATTAACTTTCCCTGGGTGTTATTATGATGCAGATCAAATAGGGTTGTTGTAAGCACACTAATTAGTCATCTAGGATTTTATAGATAAAAATCATACATTGATCAGAAATCACTTTTTTACTTATTTTTTGTAGAGTATTTTTCCACACTTGAAATAACATGATTATTTTATATCAAACATCAGGTTTTCTTTGAAATCTTATTTTAGTAGCCAGTGCATGTTTGAAATAAGATGTTAAATATTATGATAATAGTAAGGTTGTGTTTGTAAATGTAATATATGCATGCTATAATGAACCATGCAGCTTTGGGGGTGTGTTTTTCCACTGCCACATTACATGCAAACGTTGTCTTAATCTGTGTGCATGATTTGCATTCTTTCAAGAGTCCTTTTGCAATATTTACATAGTGAACTGTGAGTCTTAGTGCTGACCAGCCCCTGTGACAAGGCAGAATATTGTCCTGCTTTAGTTTTTCTTCCAACTTTGCATTATAGTGTTATAAAATTTCCCCAAAACCCTTTTTCTTGGGGTTGTCAGCAATTAACTACAACAAATAAAATAATTTGCTGTCAAATCTTACAAGTGGCAGCATAGAAAGTTAAAGTTTCTAGCATGAAGATGTACAATGTTCCATTATATGAATACAATATTCTGGCAGCTCTTTGGATAATCAAGGAAAGCTTATCATTTTTGAAACACTGCCAAATCAGTACTACTGCCAAAAAGGAGAAACACTAAGTCAGACCTGAGTTATGCCTGAGCACTAACAGACTAACCAGACTGCTTCCAATTGGTAGAGCAGAGATGGGAGAATGGTAGACCAAATCTTTCGTTTCTTAGTAATTTGCAAAATGTAGAAGGATTTTGAATTTTGGCAACAGAGATATGCCTTTACATGCTGGGAAAATCACAGCAATCTCTGAAAATAAAAGTCCTTCTGGAAAGGATGTGCTCAGGTATTTTGTTTGATTGGTTTTATTTATTTTAGGAAAAAAACCCTTGTGTTTTTGAAAGGCCCAATTTTAGGCAGGTAATACGAGTAGACCAATTGCTCCCTCTCATAATGAGCAGTCATTTATCATAACATATAATGGGTGGAACATAGCTTTCAGTAATTCAAATTACTAGTATAAACTTTCACCATGTTGGAAGGTGATTTCCTTGTTATGTTAACAAAGCAAAGAAACCCTTGTAATGTTTATTTGCTTATTTATTTACAGTAGATTGTTTCTTTGGAGTCTTATTTTAACAGCATCAATGAAGTTAATATAACATTAAGAAAATTGACTCTAGTTACTATTCCAAGACAAAATCCTGAGGTTGAGTCTCTCTGTAGTCCAAAAGTAAAGCATTGACTCAAATGATAAACAGCCCACTTGTTCAGCCACAGAGAGGATGACTTTGTCAGTCATGATATCATAAGTGTGAGAAGTCTGTCCTGTCACAGAAAGGATGACTATATCATTCATTCATGATATTGCAGGTGTATGAAAAAATTAATATGCCATTTACAATACTGTAGGTGTGTAACACTCAGCAAGCATCTGATCTGGTCTTGTAGTTTGATACTGCATGCATCCCTTCATTGAATTCACCTGTAAATAACAACACTTTGTGGCAGCTAAGTAAATATTTAATAAGCCATGAAAGGCATGATGTCATAGGAAATCTGTACTTTCAGCTGTTTGGAGAAATTGTACTTTCCATAAAATAAACCGGAGCTGCCATTTGAAAATTTCTTCCCTTAAAAATATGTCATTACAATGTATGTTCCTGATCATTGATGCCTTTTCAGGCTTATAACTCTATGATGTGATTGCTACAATTTTGTGAAATTCTGTTTAGCAATTAATGGTTTTTACAATCTGCACAAAGATTACAATGCAGAAAAATAAATGTGTAAAGAATTTGAGCCTGTATGTAAGAAGTCTCTTACATCACATTTACGTTATTCAGTGTAAATACCTCACTGATTTGACACTGGAGTTATTAGATGTGTAAATAATGATGTTCCGTTTGGGCCTAATTAATTCCTGTAATGTGAATATTTAAAATAAAATAATTCAATTTAAGTGTGCAATAGTTTTGCTTATATGCAATGACTGTATTCAATTTATCCGCTCAGAAGTTATTTTCACTCACATGCAAATCTAGGCTTGCTGATAGTGAATTAAAATATACTTATCAGGTTACACATTTATTATAGAGACCAAATCAAACATCAACACCCAGTGAACATATGGAGTTTGTTTAAGCATTGCTTTAGTGGGTTCAGTACTGTAGCTAAAATCATTAATAATTGGAATTTTGTGCATGGGGATCAGGACAACGTCATTGTGTCCTGATCCTAACCTTGAAGACCTTGTTTTCTGTTACCTCCATTCTCTGATTCTGTACATCCCCACCTCAGCCTTCTAATTCATGCCTGCAGAGTCAACAACAGCTACAATCTCAATATATATCCACTGTGGACATCTCCTTTCAAACACCTGCTTTTACCTCCTGATTGCCACCCGTCATCTAATGACATGAACACCACTGTGGAAGAATCTCAACACATCTCCCTTCTCTCACCCTTTATATAATGGTACTGGCTGGTACTGCAAATTTGACTTCTTCCTTACATTGAATTGATCATAAGAATCTCTTACATATGATGCTTTTCTTCTGATGTGTTGCCATTGGCTTAATTAAGTTGACATTATTCCAAAGAATTTTTACCTGCACTGACCAACTCCTCAAAGTTTCAAAGTCCGGGTTTTACACTATCACTAATAATAGAAATAAATAAATATGAAAATATGACAGGAAAATTTCAACTAGAGCGTGGCTAACCAGTAACCTCCCCTGCCTGACTTTCTGATACTCACACACTTACTAAAATTCTTGCAGTCTTGTACATTTTGTCCATAGACTTGTCCATTTTTAGTTAAACTCCTGATTTGGTAGAAAGTCATTTTGTTCTTTTGTATTTGACTTCCTCACAAATTGTCTAGACTCTTATTTGCTTCTAATTCCTCTTGTCATTGATGTCTCCTATGTCACCCAGTTCCCAGGCAATTTCTCTCGCTGGTGAAGTCCTAGCATCTTTAATAATGTATTCAAAGAAATATACGCTATGATTCAAAATACATTCCAGATATAAAATATTTCAAAATATTCTAAAGTAAAATGATACAGAAAAAAGTTATCATTTTGGTAGAAGTGAGAATTTAGTTAGCAAATTATATAAGTCTTTCAATGGAGATCTGAGCAAAGTCTTAAGGACAGAATATATTCTGTCCTGTAAGAAAGCTTTGCAATTTTAAGGGCCCCTACATGAAAACAGACATATACACTAATACATGTTTATTATGTTACATGACTAGAGCTGGCTTACCTTGATTTGATTTACACTGCGACATCAAAAGTTTTTGAAAGTTTAAGAGCAGATGTACAATATGTGGAAACCACAAAATACATATTTATGATCTAAATCATTTAAAAATAAATGTATCCCTTCTCGTGTATAAATGTAAGGTATGTTAAGATGCAGCATATTTATTTAGCAAAAAAGAAGCACGATGTGGAAGCCCAAAATATCTGAGTCCTGGAGACAGACTGCTCATGTTCAGCTCTCAGAGCTCCTTCTTCTAACTGTAAAATTCATGAGCACCATTTCACTATTTCTTCATCTTAAAAAGTAGGTTCTCAGCTCAACCTTAAAGTACTTGGAAAACATATAGAAGATTCCTACTTGATCCAAAGCATCATAAAAATATCGCAATTAGTAAACTAATGCACCATACAGATTTACAAGAGGACCAGAATAAATAGCATTCCAAGTATTTCCACCACATCTTTTTTTCAGTCCTTCCAAACACTCTTCATCTATTTTATCTAAAATACATTGTGTTATTAATTCAATTACTATAACATTCTTTGGGTAGATAGTACAAGTGCTTTCATCACAGAGAATGTAGCTTGATATCAAGAAAAATGTTGATTATTTGAAAACCTACAATCAATGTTCAAATACCCCAAATCAAACAACAAACAGAAAGTTTTAAACCCATCTGAAACTCTGAGAATTGCCATATATAAAGTAAACTGGTACTATTGTTCTGTAAGCACAATGGCAAACTTTTGGGAACACAGTCCCAGTTGTAGAAAAAGTGAGAACTGTTTACCAGGTAGGTAATGGTCTTTATTTCTCCTCTATCTTATACTATGAAAACATTTTAGAAATGGGAATATATTCAACAGACAATATGTTGACAAAATCACCAGGGCAAAGATCCTGACTGTCAGGATCATGGCAAACATAAAATACCACAGCAGAGTCTGCAAAAAGAAGAAATAGATTATCATTAGAGGTTATTTCTTTCACATTGCTAGATTCTTCCACAATGCAAAGTTTTAAGCCCCATATCTATAAGCAGCTACATTCCTGACTTTCATTATTTAAACTGTAAGTTCCTCAACTACAAACAAATTTGTAGTCTCTTACTTTAGAAGCATAAGCACTTATATGGATGTTGCTGTATGTTCAACAGCAGCTGTTTATTTAAAAAATGACAAATTATAAATTATCATATTTAATAAACATTGTTCCAAATGGTGTCTGTAAATCTGTTTCTCATATTGAGGAAGTATTACACTTTTGTGCTTGTTGCTCAAAGGAATATANAGTCAGTGATAAAGATATTTACAAAGGTGATTCATTAAATATTACTTTTAAAGATCAGTTAATATTTCAGAAAAAATTATGCCAAATCAATAAGTTATTCAAGTATCTTTTGAGATATTCTGCTCTGAATCCCATTAATATTTCTTCTCTGGTTTCAATGATATAAGCAAGACATTGGGTCTACTTATCTTCCAAATGCACATCTTTCCCGGTGGACTGTGACTTACACTAACTGGTCTGGACACAAAAAGTCCCAGTGACTCTAGTTAATATTCTATGCCCAGGATGGAAATGAGCACACTCTTCTTTTTAATAATAATAATAAGATGTAATATGCTCTGTTCATTTCTATCGCCACCACTCTCTTACCCCCTCTCCGATTCCTCTTGAATTCTTCCTCAAGAGTCGCCATCCCATTCTCGCACCTAGCTTCCTTGTTTGCTTTCCTTTTGTTTTATTTTTATTTTAACCACTGTGTATAATTATGTTTGTTTATATAAATAAGTAGAAATGGGGAGTTATTTGCTTGAGCCTGGACTGTTCATCAGTGAAGAAAATGGTAATGATTAGCTACCCACAGTCACGTGGAAGGGGTGCAGGCTCAGGAGGGTTGATGGGCCCCATCCGTGTAAGTCGTTTTTAGATAACCACAACTGGTGACGGTTCATTAACAAAACTGTCATTATCATGTCCAGAAGAGAACACCTCATAGCCCTTTTCCCCATCCTCCAGCTCTTAGATTCTTTCCATCTCCTCTTCCATATTCACTGGGCATTTGAGGGCATAGGATAAACTCAATGTTTAGGGCTGAACACTTGGCAGCCATTTATTCTCTGCACTTTTTCTGCATTCATAGTGACTCATTGCAAATAGACGCTTCTCTGAACAATGCTGAAAGAAGCACTAGTTTATGGGCTTAAATACAAATATTTAGAAGGCTTTTTGACAACAAATCAATGTAACTATTAAAAGGAAACTCCAGCAGGCTGAAATATGGCATCCAATCTGCTTCACATTCTCTAGTCTAGCCACTCAACTAAGATGAAGTCAAAATCTTTAAATAAAAAAGGGCGTGTGTGGCATGTGTACGTAGGTGGTATCTACACATTCTTTGGCATGGATGGGTGAGCGGTGTATGTTCCTGTTTCAGTTATATGTGAGTGGTGCAGGTTTATGCTAGGCATGTATATGTGAGTGCTGGATGTGAATGCAATCTTGTTTATATCTATGTGGGCTTCTGACAGACATGAACACCTTATAAGAAGAGAAGTAAAGAGGAAGGAAAGAGGAGATCAAAGTGGAAACACACCACCCTGTCGTGTGGTGTTTCCACTTAGCATAATACATCTAGAAGACTCACTGGAAGTCTACTGGATGCCAGTGCCAGGCTCTGGGTCTTCTATGTATCATGAAACATGAGACAAAAGGAACTACATTCTTTAATAAAACTTTAACCACAATTATGCAGTTATAGCAACAGAAATTGGACAAAACATTGGTTTATATTTTATAACATACATTATAAAAGTAATAAATATATCAACATAAATCACATTTCGTGCATGAAACCAAATCCCTCCGATATTTTTTAAGATGTCAGCAATCCACATCTTGTTTTCATAAAAATATGTGAAAGCAAATTATGTAGTAGTCTGTTTTAATCTGGGGTATATTGCTCTAAGAATTCATTGAAAAGTAAATTGTTGCTTTAAATGAGTTTAATTTACTTTGATTTTCTGTTAAAGAATATTATTAATGAATTCAAAATGAACCCAAGGAAGCAGTTTCTTTCTCAACTCCAGTTGGTGATCAGTGTCCCCCTGCCAGAAATACTCACTTAGTTCCTAAGGGTGTAGAGAACTCCAGGTGGTGTCAGTATCCACACCCACCACAAATGCCCACTTTCGTAAGACTGTAGAGAACTCTGATGCAAATTTAAGAGATGGTAGATTAAGATGCAAATCTGTTCTCACATCTTCCAATATTTTATTCCCAAACAAATTTTTAGACAGGGAAGAAATGTGCCGGAAACAGTTAAACAGTCACAGGAAGGGCATTCTTTGACTGACATTTCAGGAAAAGAAAGGGGTGAATTCTAAAAAATGTAGAGATGGGAGAATATAGAGAAGAAGAAAATTTAATTTAGTTCCATGTTGTGTGTGAGAAAGGAGGAATTAGCAAGAGACACAGAGTCCTACAGGTAAGTGGCATTCCTAAGACAGGGCATCTCAATTAGACAGCATGATGTAACATTTATGAGCATGACTTGTAAACCTGGAATATGCTCTCCTCTTCTGCAACCATGGCCTTCATCCATAGGGTACTTTGTTCCCATAGGCTATGTTGCAAAACTTTGAGACATTTCAAATGTCTTTTAATGTAGCATTTAATAAGCTAAAATTTTACAGTAACAGTACACTTAAGATTTGAGAATAACTTCACTGATACAATTCACTGCTTATTACCAGAGTCAGAGAAATTACTGTGATCTTTGATTCTGAAATCATGGACTAAAGATTATAGAAAAACTTCAGAGGAGAGTTAAAAATCTGGATAAACTATAAAGGACGTTTTTGAGTTCCACTTTATTAATTGCATGTGTATATGAAGGTAGTGAAGATGTCATCATGGTACGCATGTGGAGGTTAGAAGATGGAAAGGCAGGCTTTATTATTTCTGTTGCTGTGTTACTCACTAGGCTTGGTTGGTCAGGGAGCTTCTGGGAATTTCTTAAGCCTCTGAGAACCAACTTGCTTTAGGAGTGCTGTAATTGTTGATGTGAGCCATGAACTGTAAAGGACATTTTTAAATAACTAGCTGGTTCATAATACATTTTTTAAAGTTAAGATTAAAAGGAGACGAATCTAGTGCTTTTAACATGATAATTGGGAAAAATCTTCTGAGTCATTAAAGTGCTTGTCACAATAAGCAAAGTCACGTTTTCCTTTATGCAATTTGAATATCATCAAATTTTGGGGTGACAAAAATCAATTCTAATCAGCAATTAACAGTAAAATTCCTGCATATTGTACTGTTCAATTTGGGAAGGAATCCATAAAGTCAGATATACAGATTATGGGGTCATAAAGAACAGTGTGAAAGGACTGCAATCAGACCACCTGAACAGATTACCCTACCTCATATCAAAGCCCAATTTCAAATTCTACAACTAAGAAACATCAAGGATCAGCAGAAACAACAGAAATCCATAGAAGAAGCTACATCATCATATCTTACCCATCATTCATTCAATAATCTTCCTCATAGAATGACCATCACATGAAAATAAAGAGGCAAATCACTAGACTAATTGAAAATGAAAAGTAAATCATAACCACTTCCCAAAGGAAGTAGAACACATACTGAAGATCCTAGAGCTTAGATGTCAGTGTTTCTAGTCTGGAAAAACAAACAAGCTAAACTGTATTTCAGACAAGATGCCAAATATCAGGAGGAAGAAAGGGGAATAAGAGGAACTAGAGAAGAAGAGAATAAAAGAAGAGAGATGGTGAGAGAGATTATCTTATACTATCCACTACAGTGATCATGAGGAACAGAAAAAAAAAAAGAGAAGAAACAAGCTACCAAGTGGTCAGAGAAATCCACATTAAAACTGCTTCAAGATTTCATCCCACCACATACAGAACAGTCAAGATCAAGAAAAGTAGTGACAGCAAATGCTGTTGAAGATGTGGGGAAGGGGGTGGGCCTCATTCATTGTTGGTGAGATCATAAGTTTATGCAATCCCTATGGAAATCAATTTGAAAGTTTCTTAAAAAGCTAAAAGTAGATCTACCATATGACCAGCTATAGCGTGCCTGGGCATATCCTCAAAAGACTCAGCATGCTGTGCCACAGATAACTCCCTCAGTCATATTCATAGCCACTCCATTCACAAAGCTTAGGATGCAGACACAACCTAAATATTCACCTAATGAGTGAATACTGAAAATGTAATGCATGCACTCAATGAAATGCTATTTAGTTGTAAAGTAAAATAAATTCATAAAATCTTCAGGAATCAGGAAAATGGTTGAAACCAGCAAAATAATACACTAAGTGAGGTGACTCAGACTCAAAGGACAAACACTGAATATTCTACTGTTTGGGGATCTTAGCTGTGAGTCTTTAGATGTGTATATATAACCTGGAGTAATGGGATATATCAGAAAAGGGAAAAAAAGACCATTGGTGTGGGGAAGAAGGATATCTAGAGATGGGGGATAATAAGATAAATTTGATATAAAAGAACACCTAAAAATCTTGATTGTAGGTATCTGGAGCGAGGGAGAAAGGAGAGAAAGGAAATGGGGGTAAAGAACACTAATATGACTGAAAAAACTATAGGAAAATATGTTATTTTAACTTCACTTGAATATATATTATTTAATATTTAATGTATGTATCATGGTGGTATGAAAGAAAACATCCCACAAATGGAGTGGCACTATAAGGAGGTGTGGTTTTCTTGGAGTAGGTATGGCTTTGTTTGGGGAAGTGTGTTATTGTGGTGGCAAGGTTTTGGGATGTCACATATGCTCAAGCCATGTGCAGAATCTCAAGCCACTTCCTGTTGCTGTGAGTTAATAGGTAAGAACCCTCAGCTCTTTTTCCAGAACCATATCTGCCTGCATGCTGCCTTACTTCCCAACATGATGATAATGGACTAAACCTCAAAACTATAAGTGAGTCACCACATTTAAATGGTTTCCTTTATAAGAGCTGTCACAGTCATGGTTTCTCTTCACATATATTATGTGTGTATGCTTGTATGTATGCATGTATATATATATGTATGTATATGTACATACATATTTAAAATTTTAAATGGCGTTAAACCACTTGGAGTGATAATGCTGCCCATGAGAACAATAGACTACCTGACAAGAAGCCTAGTATTGGGCATGGGAAGCTATTGGTAAGCAAAATCCTGAAGACTTCGAAAATAATATAGGTTATTGTACTTGCTCCTTGCTGACTTCCAAAACTTAAAGATTTTATTCCCAACAACACTTCATACATAGAACTTGGAGGAATCAACCTGGAATAAGACAGAAAGCCTCCTTCATAAGCCCTTACCCATAATATCTGAAGGTGCTATATAAACTACTAAGGGAGAAAAGCAATTAACAGTCCTAATCAGCTATAAGCCATAAATCCCACAGTAATAACCAGCATCACAAGATATACCTGAGTGTTCCGCAGTGGTACATGTATCTTATATGTAGCCAACAGCCTTCTATTTATACATATGGCCTACACAGTAGGAGGGAATTAATAGTTGATACTATAAACCTAGTAGACTTCCCATGGCTAGTGCTATGGACCTAGAGCAGACCCTACTATTGCTAATTTCATAAATCAGTATAATTCCTAACTGCATTCTAAATGTGTATTTTCATATATAAAGATGACTTATTTCAGCCATTACCAAATAAACTTCACTGTGCAGCAGACAGACACCATTACAGGAAGCCACAAGTACTCAAAATGCAGAAAATAATGAACCACATGATGCTAACCCCCAGTTGATAGTTCTGCAAAAACACAACCCCTAAACCTAAGTTTCAGAAAACAATGTTGTTGAGGAGAGAGATGATTTTAAAGGCCAGAAACGAAGACATTTGTTGTGATATATGGTCTTCCTCATTGTCACCTAAGCAAGACCTCCCCAATGAAATTTCAGTTGACATTCACATGTGGATGCAGTGAATGCGTTCACAAGGCCTCTCCCCTATTTGAATGTCTATAGACAATTAATGGATGCTAAATAAAAGAGAATTTTCTATAGGGATGAGCCCCCTGATAGGGCACCCAATCCCAAAGGGGTTATCCCTAAGGTCATATTTTAAAAAAAACACTAAATGTATTTAGAAAGGTATATGATTATTACTTATATAGATATAGTTACACATAAATGTAATGATATGATATAATTAGAGAACAAGAAGTCATAAATTTGAGAGGGAGTTGGAAGGTCACAGAAAGATATTGGTGGCAGAGAGTGGTATGAGGTGAAAATGGTATCATCACAGTACTCATGGATGAAATCTCAAAAAAAGTGAAACTGGGAAACATGGAAAGTTAGATAACAGACTCCAGAGGTATCAGAAAGCTGTTGAGGGAATATATTATTACAGAAGCCTTAAAGTTCAAAGCTTCCATTCAGGGTTCAGTTAAGGACGCCAGGATGAGCTAATGGGGAGCTAAAATCTGAGGGTAAAGAAGTCTTCTCGCAATGAAAATCATCTGTCCATGTTTCTTTATTCTTCTCTCAATCCTTATTCTTTCTTATTCTCTCTTGTTCTTCCTTGTTCTACATTGTTCTGCCCCCTTACAAACGTTCCCAGTCATAGGCATCCTTAAAACCAGCAATTCCCAATCCCTAGCAGATTCCAGGGCCAGAATTCTTTTGCCCCATGAAATCAGATAAGGGTTTGCACACACACAGAGAGAGAGAGAGAGACTCTCTCTCTCTCTCTCTCTCTCTCATCCATGAGTATATGGTGAATTCCTTAATGGAGTTAAGAAAGGAATTAAATTATCAGGGAATTCTAAAGGGGAAGGTAAGTGGGCTACACTACATTTTTAGGTGGTTAGAAAGGTTTATTTTCAGTATAATTACGAATAGGGCATGATTTGTTTAAATCAGCACTTGGCTTCTTTTCTCCCAGTATGCAGGGAGGATACCAGGTAGCTATGCAATCTACCTAAACAGTCTGTGAGAAGCTGATGGCTCCTGAATCTGATAGCACAAACACTAGACTGTATTTCTACGGACCTAGGTCTGGTGTTTTATTCAAGGCAGTAGAAACAAAAAAAACGGGG